>JAGGCT020000825.1:30000-67500 GCA_017654935.2 Phymorhynchus buccinoides
TACTGAACTTTGCTTTATTTCATGAGATAATTGCCATGGGCTTGATCTTACCCGCCCATGGGCTTTTTACCCCGTCTTCCCCTATCTCTCTCTCCGTGGAGTGTATGCACGCGCAATGTGTGCATGTGCGTGTGTGTGTGTGCGCGCGCGCGCGCGCGCGTGTGTGTGACCAAGAACACTGTCAAATACACCAGTTACACGTCTTCCTTTCAGCATTAATGGAGTCACCAGTACTGAACCCTGGAGCCGGTGTGGCACATGCAGGTTTTGCTGGGGACATCGACCATTCCATCAATCTTCGAATCCCAAATGGTTGCAACACGCTGAACAGTTTTCCCATTTTCAAAACGTCCACCAAACACATGATCATCTCTTATCAGAACAATCCCTTTAAATACTTGTTTATATTGCCTTTTATTATTCCTGGTAGCAAACTTAAAGGACCCGTAAACTTTCGCTATAAAGGAAAATATGACGGAACACCTGATGGAGGATTTCGACTCTTGTACACCTTCCATAAGGTAAGGACTGCATTATTTCGTTTGCTAATTTGCTTCCGGTTGTGTAAAAGTCAAGGTCTGTGTACATGTTACTTACTTACTTACTTACCTACCGGGTGTTTGCTTGCTTATTTACTTACTTTGCAACAGACCATTTTGCTCATTTTATTCTTTTGATGCTTCTGATGCTTTCACAAACTATAACTAGTTCCCTTGTTGCTATTATGCTTTGTTACACTTGTTAGGTTTCTGCAGTGATTCGATCAGAGGCCTTGTAGTAAGTAGACGCAAGGTTTTTGAGTTGACTCATTTGTTCTTTTGAAACCGTTGACGATTTGGCACACTTGCTTTTGTTTGCTGCCATTGATGATTTGCTTGGCACATGCTGGTGGTTATTCGGCACACTTGTTATTTTGTTGCTATTATCGTTTGGCACATTTTGCTTTTATTGCCATCGATAATTTACCACAATTGCTCTTTTGCTGTCCTTCATAATTTGACTCATCTGTTCATTACGTGCCATTGGTTGGTTCTTCTTCTTCTTCTTCTTCAACTCAATTATGAGTGCAGATTCGTCATGCTTCCGTTATGCGCCTTAGTAAGAAATAATTAGGCCCAGAATGTCCGACTTCGACTGGAGGAAATCCTTTTGAAAGTGTTTCTTGAAAAAAGGCAGGAGAATGGACCGGAAAGGCAGAGAGATAGTTGATGACAGCAAGCAAAGGGAAAAGGCAGAGTCAAAGAGAGTGACAGACTAGATGAAGTTAGAAGCACAGAACGTCCATAAGGTGGGGGAATTATGTATACAAAAGATCCCCCGGTATCCCCACGAGGGGCCTTGATGGGTTGATTCGCTCGTTCTGTGATGCATGTGATGGTGTGTCATGTAGTTGCCCCACATGTCCATCGCTTGGGCCATTCATCACTCATGATGGACCCCAGTAGACATTACCTGTTGATTCACTTCACAGTTTCTGTCTCTGGGAAGTTCTATCAGAAGTGACGTTAGAGTCTGTGTGGACATAAAGTAATCCCTACGTAGGGCCTATTCTGTTTAAGCCCAGCATTCGTTTTTGTTGTTGCTCTACTATCATCTAGTCCTTTAAACCCTTTCATCGCCACTGTCGCCTCTTGGCACCACAATGATTGGACACCCATGTCACTAAAAGGCATCAAATGAGGGTCTGGTATCCAGTGACCTAATGTTCTTCATTTTGGGAAGTAAGGATAGGCCCTGTGTTATGCACGTCACAGAGGAATCCCCAATATTGCAGACGAAATCTTTTTTCTACCCGGGTAAGTTTAATAGTAAAGTTTGGCTGAGGAATGGCTAGCGTTGAAATTTCCTTCGTCTGTAAAATACGTTGATAGCTATATATACTAGTTTTAAGACCAAGCATGAAGCGAACACTAGACCAGCGAATGCAGCAGCAAACAGGGCCTACATTAGACAGAATCAGAACAATGCTTAGAAAGCTGCATCGTTCATGAATTGTTATAGACGGTGGAAAAAGGTTAGGATTGTACTTCGGACTATCATAAATGTTGTGGAACACTAAATTCAATCTGAATGTATTACAAGTAACTCAGAGGTAATATGCTCAACGAATCTTATTCACATCGATATCAAAACTTCTCCTCTCAAACTTCAGGATCCTTATTAGTGTATAATTTGTGAAAAGGGCATTGCAAGAACGAAACACTATAGCTACAGTTTGCTGATTACCCCTAAAACAACATAAACACGGTAATTACTACGTGTTTAACGTACTTTTATTATGATTAGAGACCAATGTCGTGTGTATCATCAGAATATTATTCTACAATAGTATTGCTACTATGTATTAAGATTCTTGCCTATGCATTTATTGCGCTTCGTCAGTGCTTTGGAGTTGTTTCTGTTATTTTTGCTTCCAAACACTCACCGCATTTCTTTCCTGGTTATGAGTCATGGACTCTTTTACTACAACAAAATAAAGTTGTGATGAAAAATATATTACCCCGAAATTTGTCATTATCACACAGTGTGCACAAACATTAGAAAATACACAGCAAGACTCGCTTGGGATCAGATGGTTAACACACTATGGCGCACAAGATAAACATTTTATTCACACAGAAACGGTCAAATCAAGTTCTTTGAACATTATTTCACTAAAACCCCCCAGTTAAAACAATTGCATCGCGTGAAGAAAGACAAAGCAAAGAAAGAATACCCGAGACTACCCCTGAAATCCACCTGAAACGGGGCATGGGAGGAAAAAGTCATCAGAAGAAATCAATGGCCATCAGTGTGTAGTTTGTCGTTGCACCTAACCTTAATTTCTCTTTTGGAGATATTAAAGTATACTTGAACTTGCACTTGACAGTCAATAGCAAGTGTGACCAACACGGACCTCGATCACTGCCCTACAACGCCGACTCATGCTGCAAATGAGGTTTTTGATCCGCTGCTGGGGAATCCTGGCCCACTCCTTCTAGGGAGCCACCTCGAACTCATGGACAATACGAGGATGCTGCTCTCGTGTTTGTCCGATAACGTCCCATACATGTGCAATGGGCTTCAGGTCCAGAGAGCATTCTGGCCATTGCATTCATACACTCTCCCTCATCCTGCAGGTGCTGGCTGACATGACGCGCACGATGATGGCGGCCATTGTCATCCATGAAAACGAAGTCCGCGCCAATGTTGCCTGTGTAGGATGGACTATGGGGTGGAGAATGTCGTAACAGTGTCTGTCTGCTCAGAGGGTGTTGTGTTCCAGCACAAACAAGTCATGTTTGTCTTGCAATGAACTACCACTTCACAACAAAATTGACTTTCCACCATAACAGCCATGCTGACCGATGATATTTGGATGGAAAGGTTCTTTCAGGCATCATTGCACACTCTTTCAAGTCAATCTATCATATCAAAACTAAAACTGGACTCATCACGGAACAAAATGGTGCAATTTGCAACATTCAAAGCATAATGGGTTTTTTTTTCTGTAGTCGAATGTTTCTATAAATAATCCCTAGCGAGTGTTGCTATGCTATAATTTATAGTTCTGTATACAAACATGTTGCCATGAAAACCCACCCCACTGTTCCTCAACATGATGAAAAACATATTCTTGAACCTTGTGAGAAAGCACTCATTGGAATACAAACCAGGGTTTAAGGAGCGGGAAGGACTCTGATCAGGTGTACAAGTCCACTGTGTTGGGAGGTTGTGGGAGTGGTGAACAAAAACTACCCTAACTTCCCCCTTCCCCATACAGTGGAAAAGAAACCCTTTCACCCACTCTGGTAATAAGTTCATGAATATGTCAGTATAACTGTTAGCTCATGACATGAAATTAGATCGCTTTCGCCCTGCTGACCACATACATAGTTGTTCCGCCTTATTATGGGAGGCATGATAGAAACCAGCCCACAACAGCTGTTTCGACTCATAGGGGTCTCATCAGGTGGACATGGTTAGGTTCATGCCCAGTCATGTGAAGTTCTCTCACCTCAACAACAAGGTCCTTCCACAATGGGAAGGCTTCCCTGTGTATATTGGCAAAAGAGCCCCCGAAACCCAAGACATGACTTGATCCCCGTGAGTCGAAACAGCAGTCGTGAGCTGGTTTTTGTCATGCCTCCCCTAAAAAGGAGGAAAACCTAATCTACCACTCTTAATGTTTGTAGAACATGGATCAATGTTCACTTCTAAAGACATTTGGACACAAACGTTTTATGAAATCTATCTATCTATCTATCTATCTATCTATCTATCTATCTATCTATCTATCTATCTATCTACTTTCCAGATAGAAAAGTATATTTCAGTTATTAAATATAGGTGGCATCGGAGTCTCTTGGTGAGAGTAAGGACAAGAACTTTTAGGGTTAAGTGCTAATAAAAGATGGTTTGCTGATGACAAAGAAAGAGATCAACTTTGTTTAATGTGTCGAAAGGCAATGAACATCATTTTATTTTTCACTAGCGCAACGCCTAGTACCGGTAACGCCTAGTACCGGTAACGCCAAGTACCGGTAACGCTGAGTACCGGTTTCGCCGGGTACGAGAAATATTATATTATTACTTTTGTCTCTCTCTCTCCTTCCGTCTTCTTCTCTCATCCCGTTCCACCCCGTCCCTCGCTAATGTAATCTCCGCTCTCACTCGGTGAATAGCGGGATATTGTACCTCGCTAAAGTAATCTCCGCTCTCCAACCCTTTTCTTGCTGGCGTGCGTGCAGTACTGAGTCGTTTCTGTGTAAACTGTTTGTTGCGGACGGCTTGAAATGCCGGGTCCGCGCAAATGTAAATTGGCTCATGTCGGGCGCGTTGATGAATGGATGGTGTTGAAATTTTGCACCAAGATAGTCGCTATCCCTGGTCATGCACGTTCCAAATTTCGAGTCAATGTCGGGTCTCGTTTCGCTGCAGTTGGTGAAAAGGTCAAGCGGCGCATATTGCGCGCTTTTATAAATAGATTCGCTTCCAGCAGTTTTGCACACAGATAGTCACTATCCCCGGTCATCTACCTTCCAAATTTGAAGGCAATCCGTCCAGAAATACCGGAGATACGGGCGCCGAGAGGCCGGTGGATACGCGTTTCGCGCATTTGCCAAGCCGCGCAAATGACACGGCTGCCTTGGTTGCTGTTGCCATCGCCTCGTTAGGTCTGATAGCAAATTTGAAGCGATTCGGTTGAAAAACGGCGGAGTTATAAGGCCCGTTCTGTGTTTCACATGGACGGACGGACGGACGGACGGACCGACAGTTGCCTTTTAATATAATGATAGCTCTGCATACGATAATACCCGTAATAAATATAATGCATTTTCCTTACCAATTTTTGTAAGGCACGATTTAGTTGCCATTCTTGCATCTGATAATGAGAAAATCATATTACCATTCGCAAAGTTTCTTGCTGAGGCATACAATTTAAGAAGTAAAAAACTGTCATCTGAATTTGAATGTCCCATATCTTGATCGGGAGGACGTTAAATTTTAAATTTCGTTTTTCATCTGAACAGCATTTATAGATTTATCTTGATGACTTTGATACAGTTGATAAAACAAGGGAATTAAGCGAGTGTACCTTAGAAATTGAGCAAGGGGGATACATTATAATTTATGCCTTGGGAAGAGACACAGAGAGAGAGAGAGAGAGAGAGAGAGAGAGAGAGAGAGAGAGAGAGAGAGAGAGAGAGAGAGAGAGAGAGCGAGAGATTATAAACTACAATAATAGGGTTAGACATGCGGGATATGTGGAGCATTGATCGAAGTTGGATGATCCAATTAACAATGTATATGTTGCGTGTGAGTGCGCGCGCACGCGTGCGCATGTGTGTGTGTGTGTGTGTGTGTGTGTGTGTGTGTGTGTGTGTGTGTGTGTGTGTGTGTGTGTGTGTGTGTGTGTGTGTGTGAATTATTGCTTTAAAGATTGTTGTTAAAACAGTTACTTAAATACATGTTTTCTTTCATTTCAGTCATTATGTTTATAAGTTCTGTTCCTTATCCTTTCGTTCGCCGTTAGTATTTTTTGTTATCTAATGCACCCCCTTGGCATTAAAGCTGTAAAACATTATTGTCAATAACAACGTCCAGTGTCCAGTGTCCAGTATCTATCTATGTATGTATACATACATGTATGTATGTATGTATGTATGTATGTATGTATGTATGTATGTATGTATGTATGTATGTATGTATGTATGTATGTATGTATGTATGTATCTATCAGACTAAAATAAAGAACAATCAAGTGAAAATAATTGTCACTTCATCTATCTATCTATCTATCTATCTATCTATCTGACTGTCTATCTATCTATCTATCTATCTATGTTATCACAATAACGTTTGAACGAAGGGACCTAGGAGGCTCAACTTTTGCATGCTGATAGGAAGTAAAGATATGTAGGACAAGGTCAAAGATAAAGGTCATTGGTCAAAGGTCACGGTCACTGGAGCCGAAAATGTGCTGCTTGCTGCTTGTAACTGTTGCAAGACACTGGTCCAAGGGAAACAAGTATTGCTTTGAAACCGGCATTTAGTACCTTGTTACTTACATATACCTATACTGTTCAATTTTGCATACGGATAGGTAGTTACGATATTCGAAAATGAAGGTCATTGTTCAAAGGTCAGGGTCACTGGAGCCGAACATGCTGCCTCGCAGCTGGTTTATCTAGCATTTTCATGCTGTGGTTGCTTTCTGTTTTGATTTGCACTAGCTCCACGTACCAAAAGGATTAGTGAACCTATGGGGACCTTCCCCAAGGTCAACTGTTCTCAAGTCGTTTAGCTGTTGGCCGAAAGAGTGGTGATGTACCTTCGGAAGGCATCTCCATAATAAACAGATTTTAACATAGCCCTCCAGAATAGCAACTGACTCCTCTGCTATCTGGAAGACACAACAGAATGGCATAGAAACACACACACACCCTAGCTCTAGCAATGTTTTGTTTTATCACTTTTAACATTGAGTCCCACCTTCAAAGAAGGAACCTCTCATTGAATACACTTTTAGAGATCAACGTCACAGTAACAGTAAGAATGACGCAGCCACTGTTGCCATCTTTGGTTTCTAAAGGTAACAAACAAGTCTCCATGCACAAGTTTGTGATCAGTTTTAGTCAGCAATGATTACTAATGCAAAAAAACCCCACACACAAAGGGGGTAATTGTTTTTTTGTATTTTGGAGTTGTTTGATTCTCGAATAAAGCATATACTTTTTATAGGTCGAAAATATAAAGTTAACAAAGGAACCTGTGCGTTGAAAAAGCCCACGATAACATAAGAAATGGTATGATATCTTATAGGAAATATATATATATGCAGAGGTAATCGATATCCACTTCTTGATTAGTCTCATTCGAATGGGACTTAACCGATTTCGTAGGAAGTCCTACATTATGATTATCAGAATGCATAATAATGATAAGGAATGTCGGATCTCAAATATGTTGGGACATTTAGGGGAAGACGGGGTAAAAAGCGCATGGGCGGGTAAGAAGCCCACCCCAATTATCTCATGAAATGAAGAAAATTTCAGTCAAATTTGCCCATGAGACGAATGCCAGACATTAACGCTCGTCTCATGGGCAAAATGAGACTGAAATTTTCTTCATTTCATGAGATAATTGGGGTGGGCTTCTTACCCGACCATGCGCTTTTTACCCCGTCTTCCCCTATCAATGATCGGATTTAAAAAAAACATGTCATGGTGTACAAAATGGTAAGCACGAAGATGAAAGAAACAAACAAACACCGTGTTATTTTCTGCCTAATCATCTGAGTTTACCTATGGCCTGAACCTTGTAAGTTAAAATCACACCTTTTATGCCACGCCTCAGTGCAACCAAGACGCCGCCCCCCCCCCCCCCCCCCCCCATCCTAACCCGCCCCTGTTCGGTGTTATATTATTTGCAATATTCAGGCTACAGACCTGGGCCTGTATTCACGTTGAGATAGCATGAGACTTAGCATGATGCTAACTTAGAAGCTCTTCCAATGTCCTATAGGATTTAATAGGACTTTTGGAAGAGCTTCTAAGTTAGCATCATGCTAAGTCTCATGCTATCTCGACATGAATACCGTCCCTGACTAATTAAACCTATTTGTAGACGTTGTCACCCTTTTAGCTGATGCTTACTTAGGCCTACTATGACTTATTTTGTTCTAGGAATCAGCTACGCCTAATTATATACAAGAGATAAGACAATTGTGGCTCAAGTACAACTGCTCAGTGAGCTACTGGCCAAGCTTCAAGCTTCACATGACCTGCAACATGATCACAGAATGTTTGGACCGAAGGGACGAAGAAGGCTGCGACTATGCCAGTTGTAGGAAGGGAGGGTTTGTAGTCAACGGACGTTGCTACCTTCATGATTATGTGCCACCGTATGTTCTTGCTGACTCGATGTTTGCTATATCAAATTGTAGAGTAAAGGGTATGGACACAGCGAGCTTAAGCACCGCGCAAGAGTACGACAACGTTCTACGTGTTTTGTGGAGACACCGAAAATATCACGTCCTCTTGGGTCAATTTTCTCCTCCATCGGATCTTCCTGCCTAGTATGTTATGTACCTTTAAAACCAAACCTTTTCGCGTGCAAGTAAAACAACTAAGTATGCAGGCACTCAGATATAGGCTATTATATACGCATGAACGAACTTCTATGCAATGCTCTTACTACTACTACTACTACTACTACTACTACTACTACTACTACTACTACTACTACTACTGTTACTACTACTACTACTACACACACACACACACACACACACACACACACACACACACACACACACACACACACACACACACACACACACACACACACACACACACACACACACACACACACACACACGCGCGCACGCGCGCGCGCGCGCACGCGCACGCACACACACACACACACACACGTGCGCATGCTCATACACATTGTGCAGTGTGCACTTGAAACATAATTATGCACAACACATTTATTAATGCAGCTTGTCGAAGAGTAAGGTCAGAAAAAGGACAAAAAACGAAAACAAAAAAACAACAACATTACGGTCCGTTTGCACATGTCATGCAAATTCTATGTAATTGCCAATTCCGTGTAATGAGCAATGATATTGCCCATTTCTTGGAATCAGCAAATAGTTGCAGATTTGCAGTTTGCCTGGTCTGTGTAGAGTATATGTTTTTTCTTGCATATTCCAAGGAATCGGTAACCATATCACAGAATAGACAACAGATTACGCGGGATCAGCCATTTTGCCGATTCCACATATTTAGCAAGTTTTGCATGATCTAATTTTTATTCCCACCAGTGTCATATTCTTGTAATAAGTGCTTGCATTGTAAACAGATATTTCTGTTGAAGATAAGTGTCGAAGAGATATACAAAAGTTTCTAAAATAAATAGAATGGCATCTAAAATGGAGTTTTCTATCGATGCATTTCAGCTATCGCCTGACACCGATATGGACTGACAAAACAGTTGCTTTTTCTTTGAAATTCACTATCTACAGAGATTTGCGCATACATAGTGGTGATATGTTCAAGAATTTGTGTGGGTTCATAAAATCAGAATCCATCCATATGGATATCTGTACTTTGTCTGCTGTGCTCCCAAACTTTGTGTTTTTGTGCGAGAAAAACACGGGTCATCTTCCCTCACCATCTGTTTCATCCAAAGCCTCAGATATCCTGGCCAACCTGACGACCAATAAAATCAGCAGTGGTTTGGTCGCCTGTCCTTCTAATCACACTGTTCATCAGTTTTTAGCTTGTGACTTAACAAGTAACTGCTGGAGCCAAGAGTCACACTCTTTTGGAGAGACTCCAGAGTCCTGGGATATCCCGTCGTCCCTCACGTGTCCGTTGACCATGACGTCACTTCCTCCTTCATACGGTTGTCGTAAAGGAGGGCAGAGAGTTCCGTACAGTCTGGTGTGTGACCATCGTCAGGACTGTGATGACAACAGCGATGAAGATTTCTGTGTTCACCGGCCCTGTCCTCTGCGGACAATGAAATGCTACAAAAGTAACCAAGTAGGTTTTTTTGTTTTGTTTAAACAGATTAAACACTCTGTTCGTTAATAAAACAACATACATTATTGCAGATCAACACTATTCATTTAATTTTGTTTTCTTTGTTATAACATGGAACAAAACATAAAGTTAATGATAACTCTGTTTGATTCTGAGCTTTACATATACAGACATTGGAAACAAAAAGTTTTATGAAAGCAAAATATGTATGCATATATGTATGTGCGTATGTATGTAATTGATATGTATGTATGTAGATAGATAGATAGATAGAAACATATATATCTACACACATCCATCCATCCACCTATCCACCATTCCATCCATTAATGTACATACATATACATCAACGCATACGTTAATATAAACATAATTATGTTAAAACAGTGTTACAGCATTGGCAGGCGATGCGATGGACAGACTGACTGCTGGAATAGGGGAGATGAAGACGCTTGTAGGTTATTGGCTTCTGATGCTGTTAATGACAAACCGAGACCTCTGCCTCCAGCAATCGTCACATTCTACAAATACTTGCTTACAATCCTTCCACTGGATAAGACACTTGATGTTTCAGGAGACTCCTTATGCCCACAGACACACTACCAGTGTCCTGAGGGCTACTGTGTTCCAGTGTTCACCAGGTGCAATGGGGCATATGACTGCCCAGATAAACAGGATGAAGTAGAGTGTGACCATTACCAGTGTCCAGGATACTACCGCTGTCGTGGTTCTACAACCTGTCTTCACCCCTCTCACTTTTGCGACGGCATGTACCACTGTCCACAGTATGATGACGAACTATTCTGTGACCTGCACTGCCCCACTGAATGCACGTGCCATGGCCTGGCTTTCATGTGCCTTCATTGGTTCTCTGGCGACCAGTACCCAGACCTGAGATTCCTGAAAGCTCCTGGCAGTGGGGTGAAGATGGATCAGCTGACATCTAATGTGATGCTGGTCTACCTCAGCCTGGCCAGTTGCCAGCTATCTGTTCTGGGAAACTTCTCTTTCCTCAACATGGTCACCCTGGATCTTAGTGATAATCACATTTCCTCTCTCACCAGCATTCTTCAGGGAATGGTTAATCTAAAGGCCTTGTTTATTTCCCAAAACCCCCTCTCTGATTTCTTTCAAGAAGACGTTTTACAAACATCTATTCAATCAGATATAGTATTGCAAGAACTGAATATTTTATATTTATCAAAGATCAGTCTACGAACAATAGGTTTTAGGATAGGGAGTATGTTCCCTGGTGTCAAGAGATTGAATGCTTCACGCTGTGATACTAATCGTATTATAGAACAAAGCTTGGGGTTGATAAAACGTCTTGAGTCATTGGACATGAAAGGCTGCGTACTTGATGCCATTGAGAATGACATCTTTAAAGGTCTTATGCAACTTAGAGAGGTGTACGCTGATACTTACAAACTGTGCTGCAGTGCAGGTCAGCTGGGATATTTTGATATAAACAACTGTCACGCTCCAACGAATGAACTGTCATCATGCACTGACCTTTTGAGGTTAAATATGTACAGAGGAGCACTAATTACATTTTCATTGTTAGCTACATTGGGCAACCTTATCAGTGGGACTTTCCGCTTACTGACTGTTAAACAAGGGGGGTCGATAGGATTCAATGTGTTTGTAGTTCACCTGTGTGTGTCAGACCTACTGATGGGGCTGTACCTGGCAGTGATAGGAGTGGCTGACAGGGTGTATCAGAACATTTATGTCTGGCAGGACGCGTTTTGGAGACACAGTGCAGTGTGTCAGCTGGCAGGCTTTCTGGCCATGCTTTCCTGTGAAGTGTCAGCCTTTGTGATCTGTCTGATCACTCTTGATCGTTTCCTGGCTGTGGGTTTTCCTCTTAAGTTCCTGAATTTCAGTGGGGTTCAAGCACAATTGGCCAGTAGTTTATGTTGGGTGATTGGAATCCTGTTAGCAGCTATTCCTTTCTTTCCTAGTAATGCTCATTGGGATTTCTACAGCCAGACTGGGATCTGTATCCCTTTACCAATCACCAGGAAACAGTTTCCAGGGCATATGTATGCTTTTGCTATCATGATTGTCTTAAATCTTGTCTTATTCCTTCTTATTGCATTTGGGCAAACCAGCATACTTTTCTTTGTGAAAACGAATAGAATGTCAGCCAACGAAACAGGTAAGAGATCCAATGATAATAGCATTGCACGACGACTGTTCACCATCGCCATGTCAGACTTCCTGTGCTGGTTCCCCATTGGTCTTCTGGGTGTCCTGGCCTCTCAAGATGTGCCTGTGTCTGGTGAGGTCAACGTTGCCATGGCAATCTTCGTGCTGCCCCTGAACTCTGCCATTAACCCCTTCCTGTACACCTTGAATATACTGATGGATAAACAACGTCAGGCCAATGAGGACAGATTGTTAAAGTGGATTGAAACACACAGTTGAACTTCAAGCTATGATTTAACTTTTATGCTTAAAGAAATAAAATGATGACATGAATAGATTAATAGCAAGTGTGATGGCTTGTCTCAGAAATAACACTATTAGTAATTAAGACTTTCTTAAAAGCTAAAATGAATACCTAGAATGAAAATTTAGTTCATGGATTGACAAAGAAAGCCACGGCCTTGGAAATGTGTCTCTCTCCACAACATGGTTGTTGTTTATACTTATATAGATCTGTACTAAAAATGAAAATAAACAAGTAAGCAAAAAATAAACAAACAAAAAGCAGCAAACAAACGAACAAATGAAGAAACAAACCAACCAACAGATAAACAAAATCAATCAATCAATCAATAAGGGGCCTGTGACGAATGAACAATCCTGAAATTATTCATGTAGGCACTAAACAGCTAAAGCAAAAGGCACTAAACAGCTTTGCTTAACGACGGATATTCAATAAGTTTTTTTTAATGTAGAGAACTAGCAGTGGGCATCCTCCTTCTGGCTTGTACAGCTTTCGAGGTACCCCTCCTCAGCAAATTAGTACACACTTAGCAATCTTTTCAAGCCGAATGGTTATGGTACCAGATGAGATAAACTATGGTATGTCGAAAATAGCATCGTCAACAAACGCTTGGGCATCATCCATTTTCTTGAACTGCATCCTCCTTAATTGGCACTTTAAGTAAGGTAAAAGTCAAGAAGGGCTATGTGGGGAAACAATGGGTGGTAGACACACTGAATACTGTTCAAAGCATACTGTCTTGCAGAATGCTCAACGTAGTTGCAGCCGCATGGTCATTTGGTAAAGTAGAGAACCCAGGTACTAATGCTTGGACAGTCATATCCTTGCTCTTCTGCACGATCCTTACGCCGTATTTCTGTAGAAGTAAGAACAACAATCGCCCCCATACAGCACGATCACCAACATGTTCAAGTCAAGACAAGTCAAGTCAAGAATACTTTATTATCTCTCGTGGAGAAATTTGGTTGCAGGTGCAATACACATCAACAAACACAACAAGACAATGAAATGTTAAGCATCACAAACATGGGGGAAGAGCATACAATTTATACATTAATAGAACATATGCTATTAATTATATACCAAGATAAAATTAATGAGAAGAAATACCAAGATCACACAAAAAGAGAATAAGTTATATATTAAGACGTTATCATCAAAGCATCAACAGGACCCATAAAAAGTACCATACTTGCACAAAAGCATAAACAGGTGCAATAAAAAGCATATAATAAAGCATTGCACAAACAGAATAAACTCACAAGAGGACAAACAGTGCAATGGAAAGCACAAAGTAAGACATTGCACAAACAAGATAAGATAAGCAACAACAAAAAAAGCATATATTAAGACATTTTAGGACATATGTAAGACATTGCACAGACAATGATCACAAAAGCATAGACAAGAGCAATAAAAAGCATATAATAACACATTGCACAAAGATAAGCAATAAAAAGCAATGATGTTAAGACATAGTAGGACATATTTAAGACATTGAACAAACATGATCACAAAAGTATAAACAAGATCAATAAAGAAGCATAAGAATAATAATAAGCACTTACTAAGAAATTGCACCCAACATGATCACAGAAGACAAGAGCAAGAACAAGTACGACATTGCACATGTATAATCACAAAAGCATAAACCAGAGTTTTCTATGTACAGTGTAACACCCTGGATTCTTTATTCATAACCTCTCTCTCTCTCTCTCTCTCTCTCTCTCTCTCTCTCTCTCTCTCTCTCTCTCTCTCTTCCTCACACACATACACATACACATGCGCATGCGCACGCACGCACTCACGCACGCAAGCACGCACACACACACACACACACACACGCGCGCGCACACACACACACACACACACATACACACACACACACACACACACACACACACACATATGTGCGCGGATCTAATCTATCAAAACAGGCATAAAATCACAGAGGGAAGAGCGGGCGGTGCTTAAGAATTGAAAATATTGATGGATCGAGGAATGAACGTCTTCTGGGCTCTGGATTTCAGCTTTAGTGTTCTGTATCTTCGTCCTGACGGGAAAAGTTCAACGTGTTTTGCTAAAACATGGCTATCATCACCCACAATCTGTTTGGCCTTTTGCAACACACGTCTGTCATACAACTCTTGCAAACTGTTTTGCCTCTCACCCACAATCTTACTTCATACATTCACCACATCACTCAACACATGCTTACTTCTCACGCTCAAGCTTCCATTCCAACAAATAAAAGAAACAGTAAGAAATGACTCGACACAGCAGCGATAGTAGGTTTTCATGGTGTCTCTTTGAACTCCTATGTTTCTTAATCTCTGTAAACAGAAGATCCTGGGTTGGGATTTTTTCTGAATTGACCCAACAATTGTTATCAAAGGTAAGTTTCTTTTCCAGGACTATGCCTAAGTAGAGGTATTCCTCTACTCTCTCTACAGTCTCATCATCAATGACAAGTTGTGGGACTGGCTGTGGGTCTTTTCGGAAATCTATGAGCATTTCTTTGGTTTTTAAAACGTTCTAATCCAGATAGTTATTTTTACACCAGGTACAGAATTTGCTAACCTCTTCAAAATAGACAGAATCAGAGTTAGACATTTCTTCAATGGGAGAATCATCAGAATATTCAACCAAAGGTGTTAGTTCAGTGCCTCTGCAATCATTAGTATATAGTGCAAACAGAATGGAGGATAGCACTATGCCTTGGGGGGTGCCACTTGAAGTTGAACGTTCTGATGAGGTTACAGAGTGGAAACGGACAGACTGGGTTCTGTTGAGAAGGAAGTTTACAATCCAGAGAATGAGTTTAGGATGTACGTTGAGATATAGCAGTTTCAGGGCCAAGAGGTGAGGTTGGATTTTATTGAAAGCAGAGGATAAGTCTATAAACAAAATACGAACGAAAGAGTTAGGGTTGCTTAGGTGGACAAAGGCGTTGTGAAGGAGTGTTAGAATAGCGTAGTCAGTGCTACGGTGAGGTTTGTAGGCAAACTGAAAGGGGTCAAGGTGCTGGTTAGTGAAGGAAAGAAGATGTTTAAGGACAATATTTTCAAAACATTTCATTTGCAACAGAGGTTAAGGCTACAGGATGGTAATCATTGAGATTAACGGGATTCTTCTTCTTGGTGACTGGAGTGATAACATCATTTTCCCAAGTACATGGTAAACACAATCACGCAAAGACCAATTTAAAATGGTACAAAACACACTACACAGCTCAGAACAACACAATTTCAACAGCTTTCTACACACATTATCTGGTCCTATGGCCTTCCGCACATTCAGTTTCTGAAACAAAAACGCAACATCTTTCTCCATGATCTGAAATTCTTGGTCTTCATTTAACTCACTAGTCATTCCATGGAGCTGTGTCTTAAGCTTATCCAAATCCCCCTCAAGATCATCTCTCTCAAAACGGCAGTAAAAGTCATTAAGCTTAAAAGAAAAATCGCTCTGCTCTTCCTTTGTCATGTGGCAGCCTGCAGTTTTTTTCTTTGACTGGCCAGTTAGTGTTCGAAGCCCACCCCATGCATCTGCCATTCTGCCTGTCTGGAACTGCTCCTCTACTTTAGTCTTATACTCCCTCTGCCCTTCCCTTAACCCCCCTCTAAGTCTAGACTGAACCTCTTTTCTTTCTTTCTTACCCCCTGACTGAAAAGCTATCTTCTTCTGATTTAATACACATTTAATTGACTTTGAAATCCATGGTTTATTGTTGGGAAAAATCTTAATAGTCTTTGACGGAATAATCATATCTTGGCAGAAACAAATATAAGAGGTGATCACATCAGCAGCTTCATGCACATTCTCACTAGAATCAGTCAACACACTCCAATCAGTACACTCAAAACAACCTTTCAGCTCATCCACACTCTCAGTCGTCCACCCTTTCACACTCGTTCTCACAACAGGTTCAGTTTTTATTTTTGGTCTGTAGGCTGGAACCAGTTGAACGGTATCATGGTCGGAGGCACCCACTGGTGGTAGAGGCAGGGACCTGTATGCATTGGGGACATTTCCATAGCATAAATCAATTGTCTTGTTCTTGCGTGTAGAACATGTCACATACTGTTTAAAAGAAGGGAGGGCTTTGCGTAAATCACAGTGATTAAAATATCCAACAATTAAACTGGGGGCGTCAGCAGAGATTGACTCTAGCTCTCTCACGACAGTGGCTATCTCCCTCCCGGCACGTGCAGCAGAAGTCTGGTAAGGTAAGAAAATGGGGCGTACACGACTACCAATTCACGAGGAAGATAGCGTGGCCTGAGAGACACTGAGATGAGTTCAACGTCCTGTGTACACAGTTGTTTCTTTACACACACATTTGCACTGTCACACCAACTTTCATTCACGTACAGGCACACACCACCGCCCACTTTTCCCCCCACTTTCTCACAATCTCTGTCCACTCTATACGGCACACCAAAACCATCAACCGCAACATTTCCATCACTCACTTTCTCGCTCAACCAAGTTTCAGTGAAACAAAGCACGTTAGAGTTCCTGTATTCGCTTAAAAACCGACAGTTGGCGCGGATCTCATCACAATTGCAGTTCTTTCCATTTGGGTTGACAGAACGAACGTTTGATAAAATCATAGATGGCAATGGCAATTTATTTCTGTTCTTTCTCATTCTTCTTCTCACTCCTCCTCTCTGTCCTCTCTTCCGTTCTTTCTTTTTTCCATTCGCACTCTCATTCTCTCGCTCATCGATCAATTCAGCCGGGAATAAATAACCAGAAAAAGCAGAAATGTCTTGGGCAGTTTGTAAATGAAGTAAAACCTCACGATCGTAACGCAAGGCGCCTGTACTACCTGCTTGCTGTCCGCCATTTCTTTCACAGGGTGACACAAACACACTAAAAACAGAAGTCCGAAATAAAATCAAGACGATCACTAAAAACTTCACAAATGTCACACGCTTCATCTTTCATCACTTATAATCCAACTTCAGTCAGCTAAAAGTTCAGGGAACAGGCACATACAACAAAATGACAATAAAAACACAGAGACATGCACCTGCGTGTCGCCCCTTCATGAAGCGTCAATACACACCTCTCCTCACATGTTCCTCTCCACTACCACATTCTTCCCTGACCAGCCATGTCGCCAGACTTGAGTCCCATAGAACACCTTTGGGATGAACTGGATAAACACGTGCACAGCCGAGAAGATGTACTGGTGAATCACCGTGAGTTTTTTCATGCCCTGCAAGAGGAATGGTACACTGCCCCACAGCAAGACATCACCATCGGATCGAGTCCACGCCCAGAATGTGCCAGACATTTGCTGCTTCCAAGGCTGTCACATGCCCCACTGATTTCACAGCATCCAAGCAGATTGAATAACTAATCTGAAGATGCATGTGAACTCTCAATACATTCAGCTATCTCCATGTCACACTCACTATTTAATTTGCAATATTCAATTTTCTATTAAGTTTTGAAAAATAAAGTGAAGTTTTGAAGTACCAGCCATGCGTTTCTATTTTGAACAGTAGTTTTTCCAAATATGGAGTTGTATATTGTTAAGACTGACGCATATAAGTGCAGTGAGTATGTATGAATGCAAAAGTATGTGTGCATATAGTTGTGTAGAACCTTCGTTGTCAGAAGGATATTAACAAGATAAAACTGGACTATCTGTTGGAACATGTGCTGAATTAGTGCTTTCCAGTTTTGTTTAATTTCTCCTATTTACGATGCTTTGTCTTGACTATTGCAGATGATAAACAAAACCACACCACTGAACAGCATCTGGGACATGGAACAGTGTCTTCACCTTTGCAGTTCACAAACAATCCTCATAGTAACATCAGTTTGCAGACACCCGACATTCTTGCCTGCATGGCATCTCCTAACAAAAAGCTTGAATTTAGTGTATTGAGCAATGTCACGATTCATTTCCACACGTCTGAAATTGACTTTGGCCATAACCTGAAAAACCATCATTGCTTCCTTGTTTTTCGCATTAAAAGATTGGATCCAGCCAGTCCAAATCTCAGTTATGAAGGTCGTAACCAGAAGACTTTGTATGTTCAATTCCATATTCAGAATTGCACATCTACAAACTTTATCCAAATCAACGAAAAATATAACATCAAGGGAGAACAAGGCAATCCTTGGCGAATGCCGAAATTTAATGAATTTGTGTGGAGAGGATGTGAACCGAGTTATGACCCATTATCTCCCTATATTGCCCGGGAGGAAGAGATTTCCATCCAGTTTCAAGTGAATGACTTCACTAAAGATTACAACATGGTCATGTCCGTCGCTGTGCAAGTTTACAACCCACCTAAACACGATTTGGAAATTGTTTACATATCACAGACCTTAGGTATGTTAAAGAGTCAGGTTTTATTGTTGATGTTTTTTTAACCTCCACGAAGGATGTGAAGTTAAAAAAATTGTGTGAACAATTTATCAAATTTAGAATAGCAAAAGCTGAGCGTTCAGGGTAATTATTTGAAAAGTATTTAATTGCATTGTAGAATGTTTGCTTGTTTGTTTCTTTCACACGAATACCAAGAAAATGATTATGGGTTTACTTGTAATTTAGCCTGAGTAGTCAACTGTACATGTGGTCATCCAAACTGAAGCAAAGGAAGGAAAAACCATGACAAATTGACAAAGGTAAGTTTGTCAAGTGATATATGATCTTTTTACTTATTTAATCATATACTGGCAATCGCATCCATTTGCCTTTTGCTTTGGAAAGAAAACCACCACCACCACCACCAACAACAAAACTTACGATGTTTGGCTAACATTGTCAGAGTTGTTTGAATTTGGTCCACATATTTACTCTTACCTGCTTCCTTTGTTCAATCTATCAATATCGCATCCGGTTAAAGGATATGCCATTTTCATAGCTTCCAGGCACTGAGAGCCCAGAGATTTTAATAAATTATTGTACATAAATCGCGTTTCAATTTACAATATTTCAGAATACTTAAAAATAAAGTTGCTGAAACAAAACATAGCATCATTCTCGAGCGATTTCTCTCTCTTTGGTGTTAGAAAGACACAATTGTTTTTGTCATTAGGTGTAAGCAAAGTGCATAACCTAGGCTGGACAAATAAGCTTACTGCATAATCATAATGAAACACAAATATCAACATATTTATTTCAGAAAACAAATTGCTCTTGCTTTTTCAAGTTTGTTTTGCTTCACAGGATTCGTCCAGACTGCAGGATTCAGCCCAGAGTCTCTGGTTTACAAACAACTGGGCTCCCAAGTCTTGAGTGCAATGCTGTCCATTCCCACCTTGCACACTGTTCTGCTCAGCGATGTCCATACTGAAATGGATGAGAAGGTGACGCTCAGTCTTTATGCCAACAATAACAAGACTCAACACCTGATGTGGACAGTGACAGGCCCCCAGTTCCTTCCCTTGCCGGAAATCTACAACCACATCCCATCTTTGCTCTTTAAGTTTAAAGACAGTGAGAATAAAATACGATTTTCTCGAGAAATGACAGACCACTTTGTGCATTACACAGATGTGGGAGTATCTACCGTATTCAGAATTCTCTTCACTTTTCACCAGGTGAGTCAGTTCAAGGATCGGATCCAAGATCAAAGGCATAAAGATCAATCCAGAAATAAGACTTTAAATGTATATAGGTATACTGCTTATCGAACATAATTGGTGAAAACAAGTACAAGGAACACTTCTTTTGTCATGGTAAGGTTCTTAGTAAAGGTCACAGGAAAGAATAATGGAAGGACGATAAAGTCATTGATGCATTAAGTTGAAATATCCTAGAAACTCACACCACAGAATTGATAACGTTATTTATTCATATTCATCACTCCCAGTGCCAACTGCTGCGCAGTTATCCCATACAGTGGTGTGCAGAAGAACACGCTGGTTGCTGTGAAGTATATTCATTTAACAATAATAAATAATGATTAATAATGCTTACATAGCGCATAATCTTGCAAAGCAACTCAATGCGCTTTTCACTCACCATTCGTACAAACATTTCTAACAGACTGGTTCACGTATCCTCACCATACATCTCTATGAAAATGAATACATTAAAGAATGCATTGCATATAATCATAACACAACACACTAACACCCACCTCCCTTCAACACCAACAGAGAAAAAGAAAACGCTTCCAAATTTTGTAATTTTAGTGTAAGATTTGGGATCAGAAGATGGGTAGCACTGGTGGATGCACACACTTCCACATGTATATGATAATAGTAAACAGTGATACATATTTTTGGACCCTTAATATGACAATGTGTCTGGGCTCAGCATTATCAATAGGACAAATATACTGAACTTGCTGTTTTACACAGTGATACAATAGGACAATTGTCCTGTCAGGGGTCAAGACAATATGACATTTGAAAATTTGGTAGGTCAATGTTCGGAAAATGACAGAAATGTGCATCACTGGTACTAAATATGCATTTGTTTGTGCCTTTTTGCTTCTTGTAGCCCCAGCTGACCCCAGAAAAGCTAGCTGATGGTCGGTGGAACTGCTCAGTGCCTCACTGGCCCCAGTTCTTGCCACACCTGGCCTGCAACCTGAGGGTGCAGTGTTCTGGGGCAGAGGACGAGGAGCATTGCAGGCATGCCCCCTGTGGCCATGGCGGCTTTCGAATTGACCACCTGGGCTGCTTCCAGCTAATCAGACCAGCAGGACAAATCACTCACTTCCAGGCCAGACAAAGATGCAGAAGCCTCGGAGGACACTTGGTCACCTTCACTTCAATGGAGGAAGTCAAAGCACTTCAAAGTGTGTTGTGGGCACGAAACCGCAAGTTCAGTTTCTACATTGGTCTTGGATTCCTACATGATTTGGATCAGCCACTGTAATAAAAAAATCTGTTGGTTGTGCATTGTCTATAAGTCATTATTTTAATAGTCTGGCGAGCGCATGCATGTGCACGCACAGATGTTTGTGTGTGTTAGTTCAGAGTAATGTTTTCTGTGTTACAGGTACAGTGTGACCCTTCAAACTCTGGACGACCACACTGCTGTTTACGCCATTCCTGCTCTGCTTGAATTGAAAGGTTTGTGAGGCTGTATGCATGGAAGGCTTACATTTAACGTAAGCCAAATGGATAGTAGTTTGGGGGATAATGTCTAGAGTGGGTGGGTAGGTTGAGTATTTTTGATCTTGGTAAAGGGAGGTAGAAGCACCCTCTTGCTTCACAATAGTATATTGTAAGGTACTCCCAAGGCTGATCATCACCTCCCAGGCATCCCATAGCCAGAGCACAATGGCTGCAAGGCTTCATCTGTCAGGATGAACCAAACCTTGTACTTTGCCTAGTGCCTATGGGAATTCCCAATCTGGGAAGAGGTGATCAGTTAGGGAAACCTACACAATATAGAAGATAGAAGAGTTGAGAGAGAGAGAGAGAGAGAGAGAGAGAGAGAGAGAGAGAGAGAGAGAGAGAGAGAGAGAGAGAGAGAAGAGAGATTAGTCGAGAGATAAGAGAACAGAGAGAGAGAGAGAGTTTAAAGTGAGAGAGACGCTTACAATAAAAATAATTATTCGCAGGCAAACAGAACTAGAACATGAGCAACAGACAAGAAGTTTAAATGATAAATATTTTTTTAGCCAACTACGCTTACAATAAACTCATAACCACACAAAGGCTATGTAACTTCAACTATTACTACTGCTAATTATAGCAACAGCTAACAACTCGTCTCGAGCCTAAGCTTGAGACAAGCTTATTGATTAATTAACACAGGATAAACGTTAATGTGCTCTACTACCTAGCATGGACACTAGAACTAAGGAAGGAGGAAGGGGACAGCTGACCTTCCTATGCTCAGCCTAAGATCTTTTAGAGTTCCAGAGGCAAGAAATAAAAATAAGCGTTGTCCACACAGGCCACAGTTAACTCTGTCATGACGAAATAATGAATCGATGCCTGTAAAATAAATTATAGTAGGGTGTTACAAATTCGTCAGTCATGCAATTTCGTCCAGTTTGCATGGGTTACTCACTTTGAAACTGTGTTGTATCTACAACAAACTGGTGTGCCTCGATTAATAACACGTGTTTCACTTTTATGTTATCCCCGTTCATTCAGATAAGCACAAATAGCTGTTGTAAAACCTAAACGGAATCCCAATGATAAAGACAGTACTATTCATTAGTTTATTCACTACAATTAAGTTTATGTGATCTGCATGAAAAGCTCGATCTAAATCTTAGCAACTGCCTGAAGACAGTCACATACCATAAAACTGTAGATCACGCATAAACAGGTGTCTAAGAAAAAATGTTAATATTCCTTTTTTATCACAACAACACGTGTGATTTTATCATGCATTTTGAATTTGTTGTTGTGGTAAAAATCCAAGCATCAATGCAATTTTAAAGTCCAATGCAGTTTCTGATTTGAACTCTATCGTTTAAAAACATTGGACACTTTCCTGGTATTGCAGTACCTCCAGACCGATCGTCCCACCATCTTTATAGTTAAGCGTTTAATGCCCCATATGTGCCTGTTCCATGCCGAAGGACGTTAAACGAACTTTTATCATATCTCACTACTGAGGGGCTTACAGGTGCCACAGTGGATACCTTCCCAATGATAAAGACCCTCTTGATAAAATATTACTGGAGGCCTTTTCTTTTGTTTTCCCATCTGAAGACACACAACATTATCTGTAATCACGCAAAAAAGAGAAGAAAATAAACACATATTCAGCTATTATATTAATTTATTTCAAACTACAAGTCACTGTGCTTTGCTGTTTGTCCTTGGACAAAAATTGCATGTCATGCCTGGACGAAATTGCATGGGGTATGGACGAAATTGTCACAAGACACATGACTTTGTTTGCAGCCATTTTCTGGTGAATATTCATGAGAAAATCGTAAACAGTGTCTCGCTAAACTGCTTTCTGATTGATCGATTATATTAATGGATTGAAAATATAACTCAGATGCTGCCTCTACAAGCCAGAGCACGTCGAAACATACGATTCAGCTATTCTAAATTTGGCCGAATATGTAACAGTCTTTACCTTAATATCAACCTCACGAAATTGCATGGGGTGTGGTAAATCACAAGACACATGATCATTTTCGTCATTCATGAGCAGCACAGCTAAAAGCTTTCATTAGATTATATTAATGGATTGAAAATATAACTCAGATGCCCCTCTACAAGCCCACGTCGATTGAACGAAAAATGCTATGCATTAGTCTACTAATTATTTACACAAAAACGCCCATAGCTCTAAGAGGAATTGGAAGAACATTTATGATAAACACATACTCCAAGAGGAATAACAACAACCGTTCATACTCCTTAGAACACACATCCCAATATATCTAACGACTGCAAGGTTGCATCACCATGATGATCACCATAATTATGTTGTAGATCCAAGCGAAGAATGCACCACGAAAAATTATGCTGTAGAATGGTAACACCAAATATTGTACAACTGCATCACAGGACAAAATACTGTAACCTACCACATTTTATGCTTGTAGCATGAAAATGCACGATTTTGGACATTACTTGCCCAGCTAAAATGGGAAACCACTCAGCAACAGACTACTGTAGTAAGAATAACACTGCAGTTATATTCTGCAGTTACTGCAGTTTTACTCTTACTAGACGTAAACGTAATAATCATACCATAAAATCTAGAGGGATGCGTAATTTTAAAAGTGAAAAGATAATGACGTCATTTACATACAACTTTATGAAAACTGCTAAAGTAAGGCCTAGGCTGCTAACCCTTGACTAGTAACAGACTGCAAATGATGAGTTAAAATATTGTCTAATAAATATTAGCATCAACTATATATAGACATAAACATTAAAACAGAACTACATTAATTATTGTGTAATTGATTTTGTTTTTGTTTACTTTTGTTTGTCCTTGTTAATTACTTCATATAATGTAGGCTTATCTGATAAATTTGATCCATTCATAATGCCCGTACATATATATGCATACACACTCACACACACACACACACACACACACACACACACACACACACACACACACGCACGTGCGCGCACACACACACAAGTACGCACGCACGCACGCACGCATGCATGCAGGCACACACACACACATACATACACACACACACACACATGAACGCACGCACGCACACATACACACATACACGCACACACTCACACAATTATACAAGAGTAAAATAGTTACAATATGAAAATTCTAAGAAGAAACATAAACCACATTCACCTTCTCAATCAAGTTTATATACAATACTGCAAATAAAATCATACTGCCATCGACATACCAGTTACAAGAAACATAGACCACATTCACCTTCTCAATCAAGTTTAGATACAGTACTGCAAATAAAATCATACTGCCATCAACATACCAGTTACATGACTAGTTATACATTTTGCAAGAACAAAGATACCCTTCTACCTCATTTATAAGCGTTTAAAGTTTACAAGATGTAGACATTCTACACACAACTTACGAAATATAAAAGAATTGTAAAAAAACAAAATATTACAAGATTTCTGCAATGAAACGGACCCCTCACCCCCCACCTCACACACAGACACTAATCAATCATACTATGTCCGAAACAAGTGAGTTTTAAGGGCAGAGCGAAAGGCGGAGATAGAGTCAGATGAGCGGACATGTTGTGGGAGGGAATTCCATATATGAGGTGCTAAATAGTAGAAGGATCGTTCACCAAAAGATTGTAAAATTAGGCACGCTGTTGTATGTTGTGCATTCCATGAAAAAAGCAGGTAGTTCAGATGTGAAGGGGGTCATTCCCTTGGTTTGTTTTCAAAGTCAAACTTAAAAGTCAAGGTCAGCACAGTTTTTGTAATGTAAGGAACACAACTGTCTTAATGTAACTTTTTGTTAGTCAGACGTGATTGTCTCTCTTTGTATTATCATGTGACTATTGAGCATGCGCATTAAACAGAGTTGCCTGCTGGATCTGAAAGACAGTCATGTTGTGGTCTGCTTAACTGTGTGGTTAATTGTACGCCCGCATGTCAGCACCCTGACACATTATGGTATTAGAAGTGGGATACACTGATCCCTTTTATTTAAGCAATATACCACCATGCAAGATTTGAAGCGGTTTTGTGCAGCGGTTTGCTAGATATCCTTCGGATAAAAAACACCCAACCTCGAACAAAAATATACTCCCGCGGCCCACATTTGGAGGACAATTGCTGAATTGATTGTAAGGAAAAAGGGCAAACTGTCTCCCATTTTCTGACAATGACACTTGTATGTAAGTAGGGCCTACTGTTGTTCTACTCAAATGGCAAGCCATACACACGTAGTTTAAATGAATTCGACTTTTTGTTCTCTGCTGTTGAGTTGGGATTACGTTTATATGACCTTGTGATCCTTTGCTTTTCTACGTTCTTTTCTTTACCTTTATGTGCTTCATATGCCAGTAAGGGCGTGGAGCAACTTTGTTTTTAAGTTCATGCATTTTGATTTAGATTTTGTATGTTATTCATATTCTTTCTTTTTTTCCTGGTTTAAACATGTTATTGTTTTCAAACAATGACCATACAATGCAGTGAACAGACTGAAGCAACAACAAGCTAAGCTTATGGTGTCCTTAGTTTTTTTCTGCCATTGGCTATTAATTGGTTCAAACCCTTCAGATCTTTTTTCTCTCTTAAATATTAAACAGATCCGTCGTTGATGAGATGTGCTAAGCTATCAGCGGTCCACAACAGTTACGTTGTCCTCAGAGGTTGCAATAGGAGAGGCTATGAGCACTACGTATGTGAGCTGTCCTCTCCATCTCAGAGCACGACAAAACAGACGCAGACCATTTCCTCGAACCATCTTCTACCACACTTGGGAAACGTTTCAAAGTTTGTCCCTGCAACTTCCAAACGCCCCTCAATGTGGCATTTCGTCCAATGCCCCGACCGTCACTGGACCTGGGAGTATTCAGCTTATTATGTCGACAACCATTGCTTGACCAGAAATGTCCAATTGTCGACGTGTGAGAGTGCCAACCCGTTGTTTGCGTGGGATTTTTCTTGTAAAAATTTGGAGCAATGCGTGCCCTTTGTGAGGGTCTGTGACAAGCACTTTGATTGCATGGATGGCAGTGACGAAGACTTTTGTATGGTCAAGATCGGTTCTTGCCCACCTATGTATCCTTTGGCCTGTGGCAACTCTCCCCAGGTTAGTGGTCCATCTTATTATCAGGTTATAGCAAATTGAAATAGCCTAAGTAGTCTAAAAGTTTTAGAACGATTGACATGATTTTCGTTTGCACACATATTGTTTACATTGGACTGAGTAAGAAAAAGATAGGGAACGCCCCTGAGAAGGTGAAGGGAAAATACAGCAACTATTTAAAGTCGCGGAAATGAATGAATTTCGGACTTTTGTTGAAATCAACTTTCCACAGCACGAGTTGTAAGCTTAACTATTGGTGCAGTTAAGTATTTCATGAAAAAGAGATCTCGCTCAAAATGTTAGCTAAGATTGATTTTTTTTTCGGTTTTATTGCATCGGTAATCGTGTCCAAAACTTTCAGAAAGAGAAGGGCTCAAATGATTTGAGCCCTCTATCCTCTTTGGGAGAGGAAGGGGGGATCTGTAATATGAAATCCTGTAGTCAAATTTCAATTGTTTCCAAAGTTTTTGCCTATTTTGTCTGTCGTTTTTCCCCGGCACCATTTGGACCTATTGTTTGGTTTTCAATGGTTCTGAATGATTAAAAATATTTAATAATAATAATAATAATGACAATTTATATAGCGCTTATTCTCCTTACGGGGCTCTAAGCGCTTCACAAAGAAGTTAAAAATCTGAGCAAAAACAACAACAAAACAACGCACTTATCATAAGGAACAACCCGAAACGAAATCACAATAACTACATTTACGTCACCCCCCCCCCCTCCCTCCCTTTCACACTCCCCTAGAATCCAAACCATTACAAATAGCGTTTTCCACGCAAAAGGCATTTTCTCACACTACCCCCCCCCCCCCCCCCCTCGGCCCGCCCCCACATTCACCATCCCCCCTCCATAGACCTCAAGCCGACCTACTTTTCATAGATCTCCCAGCATGCACGCATGCATGCACACACACACACACGCGCGCGCCATTTACTAAGTGTTAAGGAAATACGTTTTGATAGCTTATGTCATTATTCGTTTTCTGTCCCATCTTCTGGTCTGTACCATGGTGTTGCTCGTACACCGTTAATTTCGAATCCCAACTCGCAGCCACATCCTGGTTTGTTAGGTCGCAGAATCCGAAGCCAGCAAACCAAGGGGAGCGAATCTATGTTAGGCCATAATGAGGCAAGCAACCGAGGAAACATTGCACTGCTGCTGAGTCACTTTGGTGGAGTTCAGTGCAGGCTGTTCTGAGCTACGATACGTAGGACACTTCACACTTGAAAACTTTATTACACCACCTACTAAGCCCCCTACTGACGACAATAATGTCTTAGTCGCGGAGCCAGTGTGAGTGAGGTCCTCCTCCGAGGGCGCCACCATGACCATCCACTGGCAGCTCCCCAGAACATAATGATCCCCATGACTTTCACCCGAACGTACCAAGGGCATAAACTTGATTGGAAATCGAAACTGAGGTCACCATGAGAGCATGGCATGTAGGCCTCATTATTACCAGCCGCAAACAAAGAGAACGAAGCTGGTAATGTTTTTAGGGCATTTTGTTCCGATCTATGTGACTATGTTAACGCAATAACGTTTGAACAGAGGGACATAGGAGGATCAAAGTTTGCATGCGGATAGGTATTAAGAATATCTAGACCAAGTTCGAAAATGAAGGTCATAAGTCAAAGGTCAGGGTTACAGGAGACAAAAATGCTGCAGAGCACCTAACATTTTGAACGGAGGGACCTAGGACGCTCAAATTTTGCATGTGGATAGGTAATAAAGATATCTATGCCAAACTCAAAAATAAAGGTCAGAGGTCAAAAGTCAAGGTCACTTGTGCTGAAAATGCTGCCGAGCACCTGGCATGATAATATTTGAATGGAGGGACCCAAAACTGAAACTGATGACTATGATGATGCTGATGCTATGGGGTTCCGTATCGATCTGAGACTACGTGACAGGGCTGTATTCTACGTTTCCTTTCCTTTCCTTTCATGATATACTGGCATTAACCAGGCCCCAGAACTACAGACACCTGCAGTGTTGGTCTTGAAATTAGAGCAACACTCTCAGAATCGCATCCATTAAGCGAATGAAGCTCGACTGCGTGGTTTCAGTCTTCCCATTGAGCCCATAACTATTCTATCTGGGTAGGAGTTCCAAACAACTCAAACCTGACGGCTCCAGCACAATGTAAATCGCAATTGTTTGTTTGTTGTTGATGTTTTTTGTTGCTTCAGTAGAAGTACATCGTGGCTCAATGCTCTCGCGCACGTGTGTGTGTGTGTGGGGGGGGGGGGGGGGGGGAGGAAGAGGGGAGGAAGAGGGGAGGAAGAGGGGAGGAAGAGGGGAGGAAGAGGGGAGGAAGAGGGGAGTGCTTGTAACGCTGTCCTCACAGAATGTACAGCACCCACATTCCCATAAATTGAGCTTTCTCAATAACATCAAACCTTTTGTAGATTTTTTCTTGGCATAAATTTGGCTTCAAATAATTCGATATGAATGAAGGCACCCTTCAGCGAAAACAGAAACTTTGTCACTCATGTCACAACACAAAACAACATTTTGAGCAACGCAAAACATCATTTCGATGGGTATTCAAAGTACAGGCATTGATAACTTTGTGATGCTTAGCACAGCTACTGCATCTATAGTAGTCCACAATTGCTTTGCATCACTTTTTGTTTTCTGAATTGTGAGAAAACATTGCTTTTTATCATTATTTTTTTAATTCTGCCACCGGCATCATTAACACTCTGGTCAAAACCTGTTTCTTGTGTTAGTGAAGAACATTGTCAGTTTTGTCTTAGTGACTGGTTCACCATGCCTGGGCAACTGCTATAAAAGCGTTTGAATAACATTGAAATCGTCTGATCTGGTGAATTGCTTGAACCTGGGTTAGTTATCTCAGCACTATGTGACACAGGCTATGAATCTTAACGAAAGTGTGGTCTCGGGAATGTAAGACTTATTCCAAGATACAGGTATCGTCTCAAGAAGGCATACGTGTGGGAGAACTTTTATCAGGAGGACATATGTCTTGTTGCCAATCTCTCCGGCATCTCTTCAGAACTGCTATTCAACTTCAAAAACGGCATTGGCCAAGCAAATGGGAATAACACTTCCACTGAAACCACAAGGAGAAAGTTTCATGAAAGTGGCCTGAGGTCAAGAACACCACCAATCTGCATTCCCTTGACCATACAGCACAGGCAAGCTAGACTGACTTGGGCGCGCAGAATGCCAAATGGACCATTATGTCTGGACGCCCATCTTGCTTACTGAGGAGTTAAACTTTGGCCCAAACCTGAACTAATGCAGGTATGGTATGTGGAGTAGCAAGAAACAGCAATTCACAATGGTTATGTCCTCAGCATATCCGTTATTGGGGTAGCTCCCTGATGGTCTGAGCTGGAGTCAGCATACAGGAAAAGACAGCCCTCTGTATCTGTATCTGTATCTGTAGTCGGTACGTTGGCAGAAACCACTTCTGGCATTTGAAACCTCCATGTGCCCCTGAACGGAAACCTGACAATAGTAATGAATCAAAATATCATAGAATATGATTGAGACCGATCTGTGCATATGTCACCAACTCACCCTGAACACACCGCCAGAGAAGAGTGGGACATGACTCTCAAGCGCAAGGTCCAGAATCTGCACTGTTCCATGAGGAAGTGCTTCAGGATGACGTCATTCAGATGTCTGGGAACGACACACGTTATTGACGTTCCATTATGTGTGGCTTGATAAAGAGTTTGCACAAAGATTTTGCTACGAAATTATTTTTTGCTCCATATGCTGATTATCCCCAAATTTGAGGGCAGGTTTGGTCTTTGTTTTCCTAACTTTTTTCCAAGTCTTTAGAATTAAATTTATCTTAACTCATTCCTGACGAATTACGAGCATACTCGGAACAGGAGAACGCCAGTCATGGCCTACTTACGAGTATTCTCGGAACAGCGAGTTTTATGTGTGTAAAAACGGTCTAAATCCATGTTTTAAAAAAACAACCAACCATGTTTTTTTAGTTACATCTCTTCATCACTGTTCCAGCTTTCGGTTTACTTATGTTTGGTACTTCTATCTTAATTTTTAATGTTAAAAATTTTAACAAAATTTGGCCCTAGACAAGCGTCAGAAAATACTCCAATGCGTTTTCATTAACAGTGATAATAATAAGGAGACTAATGATTCCGATTTTAATGCAGGTAACCACGATTTCAAAGTGAAAAATAAACCTGGATCAATCAGTAATGTTGTCAAAACTGAATCATTGACAGTGTGAGTTTTGTTGCGCTTCTTATTTGTTATAACATTTGTTTTTCTAGGCAGCCCCAGGCCAGTAATGGAGTTTACCTAAGGCAGTGAAGTCATGAAGGGGTTAAGAATAATATTTATTTATGGGTGAGAGCAATGAAAAAGAATGTTGCACGAGCCTCTTAATCACAGTTCAGTGTAATGCACAAGGACACAACAAACACATTTAAGACGACTATCACACAGTGTAATACACCAAACCGGATTAAAGGTTCAAATAATTTAGTTTTGAAAAATGTATGATCTTTCATTGTGAACAGAAGAAAGCCAACATAATTCAATCAACGTACTGCAAACGTTAAAATATAACTAACCTGTGGAACCAAACTGTTAACATAAAACAAAATCTCTAACAATCCTCAGCACTCCCAAAATATATAAGCATTAAAGGCAAAATTCAGGGGAAAGGAACAGGGGCAGGCTGAGCAGATATATCGTGTGCCTCTGAAAAAGAATAAAAATCGTCAGTCTTCTTGAAAACCCAATGCATATACAGTGGATTCCTGCTAGCTCAAAAAACGGGTAACCGAATGTACTTGAGTAAAACAATGAACAAACATAATCAAAACATTAAAATCTAAACATTCTTGCAAATCACCATACAGGCAATCTTGGAAATCAGTACCAGACTACCATTAGCTCACTCAGTAACAGTACCACTGTCCCATCTGTCATGTAGTAAGTAAATAGTCCCACTCCAAGTTGATGCAAGTTATGTTCCAATTGTGCAAGGACAGAGGATTATCCGCCCATTGGAACTCTGCCCGACATCACTGAGGAAACCTATTGAATTGCCTTACATATTATTTACCATGTATGGCTACACCCTAAGACCCACTATGGACATTGTACACATCAGAAACTGAGAATTCTAATAATGAAATCACAATTTCACCAAGATCGACGAGCAGTCTCAAACTTAACATTACATTCAGTTGGAAAATATTCATGTACGATAACAGCACCATCTCAAATGGCATTATACCCAGCAGATAATTACATATAAACGAATACTAAAATTATTTTGTTCATGTCAGATTAATTTACATTCTGGCCCCTAACAAAATTAATCTGCATTTCAGCTTCATCAAATTATTAATCAAGACAAACCAACATATGAACCCATTTGGACACAAATTTCTTGTTTTATTCTTCCTGTAATAACAACAATTAATAATAATATAACAAAAACAAATAGTAGTAATAATAATAATAATAATAATAATAATAATAATAATAATAATAATAATAATAACATTTATATAGCGTTTTACCTCAAATGAGCCCAAAGCGTTTTACAATCGAATATTAATCAACACGTAGACAACAAAAATAGTGTTTAAGAATGACACAAGCCAGCAACAACTAATACAAAAAGCAACTCTCTCTCTCTCTCTCTCTCTCTCTCTCTCTCTCTCTCTCTCTCTCTCTCTCTCTCTCTCTCTCTCTCTCTCTCTCTCTCTCTCTCTCTCTCTCTCACACACACACACACACACACACACACACACACGCGCGCGCGCGCGCGCACGCACACACACACACACACACACACACACACACACACACACACACACACACACACACACACACACACACACACACACAACACACACACATTTATCGACACGGACTCATTATTCATCTTTCATTCAGTAAGCCATAGCAACTGAGTTGCACGGACTGACCACATACACCAACACACATACACAAACGTTAGAGGATACACATACAAATACACTCGCACACAACGTAGGCACGCAGACAGACACACATGCATACAGACACACACATACACACATACACATGCGTGCATACACAACACACAACACCAAAACACACACAAGCACACACACGCGCATGTACGCACACATACATGCTCACACACACACACACACACACACACACACACACACACACACACACACACACACACACACACACACACACACACACCACAAAACACAGCACAAACCTCTTATTCAATCTTCCCTCACGTGCACACAACGATAGACAACTGATCAAGTATTTAGGGTGCAGCAGGAAAAAGATGGGTTTTAAGAGAGGATTTGAGAGGAGACTGAGTTGGAGTGTCGGAGAGGAGAAGGCAGAGAAGTCCAAAGAGATGGTGCTTGACAGGAAAAAGAACGTTGGCCAGCAGATTTGAGATGGATGGAGAGAAGGGAAAGGAGACGAGATTCAGAAGACGAAGGTAGTTGGCGAGCTGGGACGTAGAGATGAAGAAGATCAGAGAGATATAAGGGAGCCTGATCGTTCAGCGACTTGAAGACAAGGAGGAGAATGTTGTAGTCAATACGTGATTGAACTGGGAGCCAATGTAGGGAACGAAGAACCGGAGTGATATGATCGTACCTAGGGGAGCGAGAAATGAGACGAGCAGCATTATATTCTGGACCCGTTGGAGCTTAGAGATGAGAGTTGATGGACAGCCAGCAAGAAGTGCGTTACAGTAGTCAAGGCGAGACAGAACAAAAGCACATAATAGAGTCTTCAGGGTATCTTGAGAGAGGAAACGGCGGATTGAATAAATTCTTCGAAGTTCTAGATAACAAGACTTGCAAACATTGGAAACATTCTGTTTGAAAGAAAGGGTTTGGTCCAAATTAATACCTAGATTGCGGACAGATGTTGATAGCTTGATCTCAGTGCCATCAATGTCGACAGAACCTGGGAGAACCTGAGTTTTAATTGTGTGGTTAGAGGCAACAAGAATCATATCTGTCTTTTCAGCATTTAGTTGCAGTTTGCTATAGAGCATCCATGTTTTAACAGCAGAAATGCACAACTTAGAAGAAGAAATCATTTGATCTAACTGACTCAGGTGGGCAGAAATGTACAGCTGATTACCATCGGAAAAACTATGATGTAGAAGAGAATGCTGGTTGATGATGGCGGAGAGAGGTTGGGTATAAAGAACAAAAAAGATAGGGCCATCATAAAGTTAATCTAATAACAACAATTAAAGTTAGATCAAGAGCACTGGCAATCATGAACCAATAAAACGCAAAGAATCGCTCAACCTTCCCAAATCATCACTGAGTGATGACAAAACTCATAATATTTTTCTAACTGTCGATTTGCCTTATATAAAAGTTAACACCTTTGACACTAATAATAGTAATCAGCACAATCCTGGTAAAAATACAAATAACAATAATTTCCCCATGACCACCCCAAGAGACAGACACACAGAGAGAGAATTAGTTCTAATAAAACTGAAATTCAAAAAATCGTTTTCGAGTGAGGTATTACATTTTAACCCTTTCAGGACATCACTGCCTTAGACAAACATAATTACTGGCCTGGGGTTGCCTAGAAAAAATATAGCAAATAAAAAACGCAACAAAACTCACCACTGTGAATGATTCAAATTTGACAACATGATTGGTTGATAAAAGTTTAATTTTCGCTTTGAAATCATGGTTACTTGCATTAAAATCGGAATCACTAGTCTTCTTATTATTACTATAGCTGGTAATGGAAATATATTGGAGTATTTTCTGAAGTTCGCGTAGGGCCGATTTTTGCAAATTTTTAACATTAAAGATTGAAATAGAAGCAAACATAAGTGAAACGGAAGCTGGAAGAGTGACGAAGAGAAGTAACTCGAAAAACGTGGGTTGGATTGAAAAAATATGGATTTAGATACGTTTTACACTCAGAAACCGCTGTTCCGAGAATACTCGGAATTCGTCCGCAATGAGTTAATGGGCAAAATCTTCACTGCTTACAAGTCTATGGTGTTGTCTAATACCCAAGCAATAGTATGAATTAACTTTTGTATGAATAAAGCCAATGGAATCCAAAATACAGAATGTCTTTAAAGTGTTGCAAAGCAAACTTTTATGTTGAGTAATATACTTTACAATCGTAGGCCTATTCATTCATCAAACAGGTAAACCCAAAACAAAAACTCTAACCTACTATTGTATTAATTTGATACACACGCAATTTTCTTTTTTTATATGGTTAACGGCGTGTGTGAATATTTTCGTTGTTCACGTTTTCATGCCAGAACATTCCTTGTGCTCGTAATACATGTATATCCATTATTCGAAAAGAACAAAAGGAAACCCTATGCAAAATAGCTATCATTCAGAAGAGGTCATAAAATCATTACACAAATGTAATTAGTATACATTTAATGTCATTGCAGACACAAAGCCCCATATGACATTGGGCCTCGTACCATGACCACAGCATATCTTGCACATGTGTACTTGTTGATGCCTTGGCTTCAGTGCATGAGAAAACCTTGAAACACCATAAAGGAGGACAGTCTCAGATATGAATCAGGCTTTAATTATGGGTTTCAGCGGAGGTCAAATCATTATCAAGATGCCTGGACGTATTGCTTAAGAACACAATTCGACAGAAGATAATAACCATGGCAACAGCTGAAAATGCTTCCATCGAGGAAACTTGATGTGTCTCTTAAGAGTAAAGGGTTTCATGGGCCAGATTTAGAAAAAAAAGATAATCCACTTTGTAATACAAGAATCAGAGAGAGAGAGAGAGAGAGAGAGAGAGAGAGAGAGAGAGAGAGAGAGAGAGAGAGGAGAGTATGAATAATCTAACTTGACAACTTTATGCTTGTTTTAAAATACAGTGCATTTATCATAATGCTTGGTGCGACTATATACACCACTGCATGCGTTCAGAAGACGAAAAAGATTGTGCAGGAAATATTGGTGCACTTAGGAGTAAACTGTTATACATGTATAGCATAAAAGACCCCAAATTTGTCACTCGTGATCATCATCTACAGCCCCCTGCTGTTGTGAACCACGACAGGTATATATTCCCAAAGACCTTTTTCACAGCTCTGCCTTCAGGGAACGTTGACAGTAGGAGTGACTTCACAGCATGTCCCCAGACCCACTTCCAATGTCCTGGTGACGGCTACTGTCTGCCTGTCTTTCTTCTCTGCAATGACGTCTATGACTGTCCAGGTCATGAGGACGAAGCACAGTGTGAGAGGTTTCAATGCCCAGGATACTACAGGTGCCGGGGTTCACGTGTCTGTCTACATCCTGATCATGTTTGCGATAGGTTTGAACATTGTAAACACTTTGACGATGAACTGCACTGTTATATCATGTGTCCCACGCACTGTACATGCCACGGCTTGGCTATGTACTGCAACAAACTGTTCAATGTCAAGCAACTAGTCATCCAAATACGTTATTTGGATGCCTCCTACAGCGGACTAAACCCAACAGCCCTTAGAAGGTCTAAACACTACATTGGGTTCTTACTGTTCCTTGCTGTTCGACACTGCAATCTCGTCACAATATATCTTCCTTGGGCAAAGAACTTGGTCACCTTAGACATCAGTTTCAACAACATCTCCACACTGACCACCGACATGTTTATAAAAAATAGATCTTTAAAGGAGATTCTGCTGTTCAGTAACCCTGTGACTGAACTGTTTGAAAGCAATAGGACTTCACAAAATTTACGCAGTCCACCCGTGTTGCAATTGCTTTCCTCACTGACCAGTCTCAATCTGTCAAGGAGTGGCCTACAGCGGGCGACCAGCCGTTTGCCCACACCACAGCTACAGATGCTGGACGTGACAGGATGCGACCTGCAACACCTACCACGTAAGTGGCTCAACCCGCTCTCGCTGTTACGTTCTGTTCATACAGACGACCCCATGCTGTGCTGCGCTGAGAACTTACCTGCAGGTTTTAATCTTGAAAACTGCCATTCTCCTTCACGTCTGCTCTCCTCCTGTCTCCTTCTGCTAGGATCATCTGCTTTACAAGTCATCACTGCTATCATGACAGCACTAGCCTTACTGGGTAATGGATTCAGCCTGTTTATCTTACATCAAGATTTGCTCAGGAGGAGCACAGGTAGTGTCTTTGTGTGTCAGTTGTCCATGTCCAGCTTGGTGATGGGGATGTATCTGCTGGCAGTGAGTGTGGCTGACCAGGTGTACAGTGGACAGTATCTGTGGGAAGACAGGGGGTGGAGGTACAGTGCCTGGTGTTCCCTGTGCAGCTTTCTCTACCTGTTCTCTGTGCAGGTGTCTGCCTTGATCCTACTGTGTCTGACAGTGAGTCACTGTGTTCACCTGGTCAGGCCAGACATGCAGGTGTGGGCCACAAAGCAGGTGGTCATTTCCAGCCTCCTGTGTTGGGGAGTGGGGTTTCTTCTGTCCACCATACTCCATGTTTTCCCCTGCACTTTCCATCGTCAAACTGGTCTCTGTATCCCTTTGCCCTTGACTGGTCCCCTGAGTGAAAATAGCATCGTGTTACACGCTGTCATCATAGCGAATACACTACTGATGGTAGTGGTCATGGCAGGTCAGCTGTACCTGTACATCATCATTCAGTCCAATCCTATAGTGTTTCTGGACAACTCTCAACGATCACAGCACCTAGACTATGCCCGCCGCACCATTCATTACTCGGTGACCAGTTGCTGTGGCTGGTTCCTGGCGGGTGTTCTGGTGCTAATGATACCCACGCGTAACTCGACCCCCGGGCTGTTCCACTCTGCTGTGACAGCATATGCCT
>JAGGCT020000825.1:70000-75000 GCA_017654935.2 Phymorhynchus buccinoides
CACACACACACACACACACACACACACCACACACACACACACACACACACACACACACACACACACACGCTAGACAGAGATCACACACACTAGACAGAGATCACACACACAGACAGAGATCACACACACTAGACAGAGATCACACACACAGACAGAGATCACACCACACAAACACACACATACACAAACGCACGCACGCACGCACGCAAATACATGCTGCAAATGATAGATACAAGTAATGCCCATAGTTAACTTAATACTGAAAAATGTGGACATGGCCTCGATAGATGAGGAGAGAGAGAGAGAGAGAGAGAGAGAGAGAGAGAGAGAGAGAGAGAGAGAGAGAGAGAGAGAGAGAGAGAGAGAGAGAGAGAGAGAGAGAGAGAGAGAGAAGAGAGAGAGAGAGAGAGAGAGAGAGAGAGAGAGAGAGAGAGAGAGAGAGATTTCAAAGGTGTGATTTGTTATCGGAGTCCGTAGTCTGTTTGCCTGGGGTGTGACTAAACCTCAATCCTTAGCCCCTGTCAAGGGTGCTGACTAAACGTGGGCCTGCATATTGTCATTTGTCTACATGAAGTCAAGGAGCTTTTCTTCAACATTCTGGCCAACAGCTGGAAAAGAAAGCGTTGCTTTCAGATCACATCGTAAGTACATTGCCTTTGTGCAGGTAGGATGTGTCGATTAATTAATTAATAACTAACTAACTAACTAACTAACTAACTAACTAACTAACTAACTAACGAACGAACGAACGAACGAACGAACGAACGAACGAACGAACGAACGAACGAACGAACGAACGAACTAACTAACTAACTAACTAACTAACTAACTAACTAACTAACTAACTAACTAACTAACTAACTAACTAACTAACTAACTAACTAACTAACTAACTAACTAACTAACTAACTAACTAGCCAAGCTTAAAATCAAACAATATGCAGATGATACTACAGTGTTTCTAAAAAATAAAACAGACATGATAAAAGCAAGGGATATATTAAATTAATTTTCAAGTTTCTCTGGTCTTAAACTTAACATACAAAAAACAAAAGCAATGAGACTAGGAACTCAAATACATGAAAACAATTTGCCGTTCATGTTGACAGAACAAATTAAGATATTAGGAATACACGTTAGAAATGACGGAGCAGCAGTAGACATAGAAGACAATTGGTCCAAAAGAATGGAAGTTGTGAACAATTTGTGTGTGAGATCTTGGAATATATGGTAAAATAATAATTGTCAAATGCTTCTTGTTGAGTCAATGTGTGTTTGTTATGCAGTCGATTGGCTTACCAAGAAATGTCTTGACAAAAATAAATAGAACTCTGTATAAGTTCATATGGCAAAGGAAAACATCAAACAGGAATGCCTTTGAAAAAAATAAAAAAAAAAATAATGGAAGCAGATCAAACACAAGGAGGAGTTAATATGATAAATATTAGCACAATGCAAGATAGTTTGTTTTTACTTACATTGGATGGGAAAATTATATACAGAGCCTAACGAATGTTGGTGCTGCATCCCAAAATGGAATTTGAATAAATTAGCTGACAACATGAGAGCGTACGATATCAATTGTAGATCAAAATTCCTAACGCCTAACAGTCAAATTGTTAACCCTTTTTGGAGGGAAGCGCTTCACACATACCTTGACAATAAAACAATCACCAAAGAAAATGAAATAAATCAACAAAACCTTTACAAACAAATGATATGGAACAACTCTATTGTTAAATATAAAGGACAAGTTCTTTTTTTCAAGGCCTGGAGGCGGGCCGGCTTTGAATATGTTAAAGATATCATCAATGAAAACGAAAAGAGACTTATGTCTCTACAGGAGATATTTAATAAAATAGGACAGGGACGAGCAAGCTGAGTATTTGAATACAATGCGTTGATTAACGCAATACCAGAGACCTGGACACGTTGGATGACAGAACCCCTTCTAGAAGAACAGCATTCAACCAATGAAGTGGAAAATAACCTCCTTTTCTCTAAACCGAAATTAATCAGGAAAACACTGAGAGAAAATAGTACTAATGATTTAAAACCATGTGCTCATGGTTTTTGGCTAAGAAATCTTAACTTCGAAATAAACAAAGAGACTTGGTTAATGGCAAAACATGCGACCAATGAAACCCGATTAAAAGAGCTTCAATGGAAGATGCTGCATAATATTTACCCTACAAATATACTGCTAAGCAAAATGAAACTGGTAGAAAACAGTAAATGCTCTATCTGCAGAAATGAAATCGATTATTTAGAACATTTTTTCTTCAACTGCCCACCAGTTAGAGCATTTTGGAAGCAACTTGAAAATTACATTCATGCTCAAATTGGATTCAGGTTGAATCTCACCGTATTTGATGTGTTATTTGGAGTAAGCAGAATTAATATAGAAAATGATATTAAAAATACAGCTAACCATATAATGTAATGTTAGTTGGGAAAATGTGTATAAGTATTCAAAAGAAAACAAATGCAAATGTACAAATATTTTTAATTTTTGAACAGCAGATACAGAGCAGAATGCTACACTAAAAATAAGCCTATGAGACTGTTAATATTTTTGTCATGACAGTAGTAATGATAGAGTTGATAACTATTTGATTAATTAAGAATTAATGCTTTTGATATTATATGCACACACACACGCACACACACACACACACACACACGCTCATGCACGCACACGCATGCGCACACAGGCACACGCACACACACACGCGCGCACACACAGGCAAGCACGCACACACACACGTGCGCGCCCACGCGCGCCCACACACACACACACACACACACACACAAATGGCATGAGTGTGTCAGTACACCAAACACTAAGTCACACAGAAACCCAGACACTTATGTATCAGACAAGAACACTAAATACTCCCCCAAAAAAACACACCAATGTCCATAATAGTTCATCACACAGACAAATGAATGAGAGTAGCGAGGAAAAAAAAAAAAATGTGCCGCCTCAAAAAAAAGAAAAAAAAAGAAAAGAGAAATGAAAAGAAACGCGGGGACAGTGGAGGGTAAAAAACCAACAACAACAAGGGCATCGCCGAGCGGCAGCAACGCATTGTGACAATGCAAACCCGGCCAGAGTTATGTCCTCTCCCCCCCCCCACCCCCCAATAAACACACCACTTTCCACCCTTACAGAACGCATAAAATACATAGCCCAAAATTTGAAGCGATTCTGTTCAGTAGTTCACGAGATACAGCTGGACTATAATTTATGCAAACTTCCTTGCACCATGTCCTCTCCCCCCCCCCCCCCCCCCCCCAATAAACACACCACTTTCCACCCTTACAGAACGCATAAAATACATCGCCCAAAATTTGAAGCGATTCTGTTCAGTAGTTCACGAGATACAGCTGAACTTTTATACAAACTTCCTTGCACCATGGTACACCACCACACAAAATTTGAAGCGATTCTGTTCACCAGTTCACGAGATAAAGCTGGGGGGAAATTACATAGCCCAAAGAAGGAGATTTCGGTTTTCAAGGTCAAACTTGAAGGTCAAGGTCAGCACGGTGTTGATTAACGAAAGGAAGCTTCCTTTTCAAGCTATCTACCCCTCTGCCAATTTTAATCAAAATTCAAACAGTAGTTTTTAAGATAATCGATACACAGACACACACACACACACACACACACACAGACACACACACAAACCGATCGCAATACCTCGGCCTCTGGCCGGGTAAAAAAAAACAATAACAACTAACTAACTAACTAACTAACTAACTAACTGAACCTAACTAACTAACTAACTAACTAATTAACTAACTAACTAACTAACTAACTAACTAACTAACTAACTAACTAACTAAAATAATTATAATTTATGTCGTGGCGTGGGAGATGCCATTTAAACTATTTCAGACCGAATGCTCTTTGCATACATTCAATAATGCCTATGGATGAAAATTAGTTTCTCTTATGTGTCTACGTTTTTGGCTCACGTCGTTTTTTAAAACAAAGTGAGTCTATAGTATCGTACATGTTCGGTTGTGTGTGTGTGTGTGTGTGTGTGTGTGTGTGTGTGTGTGTGTGTGTGTGTGTGTGTGTGTGTGTGTGTGTGTGTGTTGCGTCCGTGGCCCCGACCTTTAACCTTAACTCAAACCTTAACGTTGTCATTTTCTGTAAACATATAAGGCGTTAGAGGGTTAAAGTTAGCAGGATACTTGATTTTGACGTGAGCCTTCAAGTCACGACGATCAAAGCAGTCAGATACATTGATAAAGAACAAAATAAAGATAATCATTTGTTGCAGAGATTACTGTTGTGCAACCTTTAACCTTGACTCAGTCACACTCTTCAAACTAAAGAAGACTCTCACTCTCCACTGAAACTTTAACGTTGTCATTTTCTCAAAAAAACATAAGATGTTAGAGGGTTAAAGTTAGCAGGATACTTGATTTTGACGTGAGCCTTCAAGTCATGGCGATCAAAGCAGTCAGATACATCGGTAAGGAACAAAAGAAAGAAAATCATTTGTTGCAGAGATTACTGTAACTGTTGTGTTGTACCGAGTAGGAGATACATACTGGAAAGAAGACTCTCCATTAGATATACAAAAACGCTCTTTAAAAAGAAACACAAGACTTCAGGTGTGTACAAATAGGTACATTTTAACGTCGTCAACTTATATTTTCTGTAACAAATGGATGTACCGAGTGTGTGCGTTGACGGCCCGGTTGTTTAGCTTTATTTGCGCCTTTGAGTAACGGTTGTTCGTGTTCATTTGCACATCATCTCTGCGCATAACTTAGCCTACCGCACTTCCGGCAACAAGGCCTAGGCCTAGAGTCCATGCCTTACCTCATAATCAAGACGACGTACTTAACATTTAGCCCACATTCATTTCAGTCTTGAAAAAAAATATACGGAAAATCCAGGGTTCGTCGATTTCACTGCCTTCGACGTACGAATCCTTTGTTAGGCCTAGACGATTGATCACCATGAGCAAAGACTGTAC
>JAGGCT020000826.1:0-25000 GCA_017654935.2 Phymorhynchus buccinoides
GACAGACATTTTAGGCTGAAAAATGGATAGCAGTAAAAGGGTTAAGCAAATCATACATTTTCTTAAATTCCAGTCACCAGGTTTCTGTCAAGAATGGTATTGCTGCAATTCGCCGTTTTGAAAAATCTGGCAACAATCGGTTCACTAATTTAGGCTAAAGGCGAGTAGAACATAGTTTTGTTACCTAAGCACGCATACACACGCGCGCGCACGCTCACGCACAGCGAGCCAACAGAGAGAGTAGTTCTGATCTGAAAGTACCTCCATACTTCTAGAACTGAAAGTGCTTAAAATCCAAAAACAGACAAGAAAGCAAAACGAAAACCCTCGTGAGAAAGTGTGTAATAAAGCTACATGTTGGATTGGTGTGTAGGTGGGATTTGTGTGTGTGCGTTTTTGTTGGTTTTTTTAGGGAGAAGAGGGGCGCGTGTGTGCGTGTGTGTGTGTGTGTGTGTGTGTGTGTGTGTGTGTGTGTGTGTGTCCGTCTGTGTATCTGTGTACCTGTGTGTATGTGTATATCTGTGTGTCTGTGCATGTGATTGAGTTGTCCTACTAGTCTCAAAAAATCGACTGAGAAAGGATTGGTGGCGTGGTAAAAAAAAAATCCCATCATTTGTCATGAGAAAAAAGCAACGTCATGACTGACCCTAATTTTGAAAGAAAATGCGCCTATAAAGGAAGATACCAAATAAAACAATCCTCGCAACTTGGAAGAATTGTCTCATCATGCTGGGGGTGTCAGTGGTTGTCGCCCTTGTGGGTAAGTCAACGGGTTGGGTTGTTTTTTTCATTTCTTCTTCTCCTTCTTCTTCTTCTTCTTCTTCTTCTTCTTCTTCTTCTTCTCCTTCTTCTTCTTTTTCTTCTTCAATTTTCATGAACATCTTTTAAAAGCAAGAGTCAAGCCCGAACTACATACAGTAGGCCTAAACTTCAAATTACATTATCATAGGCATTTCTCTCAATGGACTCAAACGAAAGTCTGTTTAACGTCCTCGGGTCTGAAAAAGACACTCATTGGACATTAGTAGATATTATAAAGATGGTGGGAACGATCCTGGAGGCAATGCCCGGAGGCAGTGCAACACCAGGAAAGTCCCGAATTTTTAACAATACAGTCAAAGACTGCATAGGGGAAGATAAGCATCCGGTCTCTTTTCCCTATATGAGTAGTGAGGACAGAAACACTGGTTATGTCCCTTTTAAACAGGACACATTTTACACGTCGATAGGTCAGTTGAATTCTCCGTTCAAGTTCCAGTCTGAGTTTTTGGATAGCCTGCACTGTGAATAGTGTACTGTCGCCACTAACGATAACTCTATCTGCCCGGTTAGTAGTCCATCTTACCCTTTTAGAATATCTTTGATACAGTTAAAATTACTAATGGGCTCAAATGAATGTGTCAAATGACTATCAAACAACACAATGCCAGGTTATTTGGTATGCAGTTTTTGTCTTCTGGTATGTCCCGGGTTCTGGATCGTACAGTAGCGTCGCTCCCACACCGCTCTCTCCGAGTCCCAACTCGCATAATAAAAAAACCTTCGTAGTTCAGAAGGAAATCGTCTCTAAATCGCCCAGAAAACTTAACTTTTTTTCAATTTTTAAAATTTTGGGGGGATGGTTAAAAAGAATCCAAATGGTATTGTATAATATGATGTTTAAGAACAATTATGGTAAAAAACAAATCTCATCTTATATCCTGATCAATATGACCATATAACCGTTTAAAGATAGAATCTTATTAGATAATTTTATAGAGAGTTATATCGATTTTTTTTACCATAATACTTCTTAAACATCATGCTACCAATACCAGTTGGAATTTTTTAGCCATCCCCCAAAAAACCGTCGGTGGGGGGGGGGGGGGGGGGGGGGTATTGAAAACATATCGTTTTCTGGGCGATTTAGAGACGGTTTCCTTCTGGACTAGGCCTATCGTATGTCAGGGCGCAAAACCAGCAGTCCAAAAGGAGAAAAACAAGAGGCAACCTCCAGGGGAGACACTGGGCTTTACAGTTGTCTCTTTTTAACACCTGCAGCGATTTCAGGATTATGAAAGGATGTATCAAGGTGAAACATTGTGCTATTGTAATTTGTAATTTGTCCATGGAAGCTTCATGTGGCCTTATGATTCGTCTTCAACTACTTTAGACTCAGACTCAGACTCTCTCTCTCTCTCTCTCTCTCTCTCTCTCTCTCTCTCTCTCTCTCTCTCTCTCTCTCTCTCTCTCTCTCTCTCTCTCTCTCTCTCTCTCGTTCTCTCTCTCGTTTCTCTCTCTCTCCATCTGTTGTATGTACACAGGGTTGGCCGTCAGTTATCCACATCAAAGTAACCTGTCATATGCTCCGATCAGGTCAGCTGTTACCGTTGATGTGTGTGTGTGTGTGTGTGTGTGTGTGTGTGTGTGTGTCTGTGTGTCTGTGTCTGTGTCTGTGTGTGTGTGTGTGTGTGTGTGTGTGTGTGTATGTGTGTGTGTGTGTGTGTGTGTGTGTGTGTGTGTGTGTGTGTGTGTGTGTGTGTGTGTGTGTGTGTGTGTGTGTGTGTGTGTGTGTGTGTGTGTGTGTGTGTGTGTGTGTGTGTGTGTGTGTGTTCGTGATTGTGCGCTTTGATTCGATTTCTATCAAGATTCAGCGCCGTAAATATTGTATGTTGTTGTTGTTGTTGTTTGTCTGTCTGTCTGTGTGTGTGCGCGCGCACGTGCGTGTGTGCCTGTATGTTTGTGTGTGAGTGTGTGTGTGTGTGTGTGTGTGTGTGTGTGTGTGTGTTTGTCTCTGTGTGTGAGTGTGTGTGTGTTTGTTTCTGTCTGTGTGTGTGTGTGTGTGTGTGTGTGTGTGTGTGTGTGTGTGTGTGTGTGTTTGTCTCTGTCTGTGTGTGTGTGTGTGTGTGTGTGTGTGTGTGTGTGTGTGTGTGTGTGTGTGTGTGTGTGTGTGTGTGTGTGTGTGTGTGCGTGCGTGTGCGTGCGTGCGTGTGTGTGTGTGTGTGTGTGTGTGTGTGTGTGTGTGTGTGTGTGTGCGTGTGTGTGTGTGTGTGTGTGTGTGTGTGTGTGTGTGTGTGTGTGTGTGTCTAAGTCGCCTAGAAAGTGAAATTTTAGCCATCCCAAAAATTACATAAATTGAAAAAAGTTTGTTTTGTAGGTGTCTGTGTGTCTGTCTGTCTGTCTGTCCAGATAAAAGTGCTCATAGTTTTGAAACCGTCGGCGTTAGACCACTATAACCATATATATCCGTGATCAGCATTAACAGGGGAATGCAGTGGAAGACATTTTAAGGGGCCAATAGCACAGTGAGAGTGAGAGCTGAGGGGGCTCCGAAAACAATGTGCTCATAGTTTCAAAACCGTTGGCGTTAGACCACTATAACCATATATATTCGTGATCAGCATTAACGGGGGAATGCAGTGAAAGATATTTTGAAGCGGCGAAAAGCACAGTTTGAGTGAGAGTTGAGCCAAATCCAAAAACATATATCCATACTTTGAACATTCTTCTTCTTCTTCCATTAATCATCCGCCTTCATTCATTTGAAGATTCTGATAATATAGAAATGAGAAGGGTTCTACGCATGTTAAAATATAGTCAATCAGGTTTAATCAGTGTCAATTCGAGGGTATGATGAGTCTCAGTTTGGTAGGGAAGGGAGAGGGGGGAGGGGGGCACTGGAGTGGGGGGGGGGGGGGGGCTGGTGGCTGAAGGGGAGGAGGATGGAGGGGGGGGAGGGGGGGGAGGATTTAGATTTGGTTCTTGAAGGTTTCCACCGTGGCTGATGAAACTGCCACCGGTGGAAGTGCGTTCCTATCAGCAATGGTGCGAGGGAAGAAAAACTGCTGGCGGTACAGAGTCCTGCATGCTCTGCATTGGCATTTGACCAATAAAACTATTTTTGTGATCAACATTAACTGCAGTGAACTGCTGTGGGAGACATTTCGAAGTGCTATTTTGGCAACTGCTATTCTAAAGATCTGTGCCGGGGGAAATCTGCCGCGAAGAGGGGCGTAGCTGTTAATGTATAGGGGAAGACGGGGTAAAAAGCCCATGGGCGGGTAAGAAGCCCATGCCAATTATCTCATGAAATAAAGCAAATATCAGTCAAATTTGCCCATGAGACGAATGCTAAGCATTAACACTCGTCTCATGGGCAAAATGTGACTGAACTTTTCTTTATTTCATGAGATAATTGGCATGGGCTTCTTACCCGCGCCCATGGGCTTTTTACCCCGTTTTACCCTAAGCATGAAGAAACAAAATATCGCAATGCCACCCAATGCTCACAGTTATCTTTCCCTTCTGTCCTTTTTCTTTCTGTGACTTCTGTTTGTTCCCGAGCGAAGCGGAGAATCAGTGTTTTGTGTTCGGTCTGTTTGGCGTCCGTCTGTCCGTGCGACGTGCATGCGTGCGTCCGTCCCTCCGGACATCAAACTCAGAAAAGTATGCGAAGCAACTTTGCATCCGCTCGGGTTTAATCTTGTTTAAACTGTCTTTTAAAACACACATTTCCCTATAGCGAAGAGGACATTGAGTTCCTGAGGACTCTACCGTCAATTTCAACCTTGTTTTAACTGTCTTTACAATCTCACATGTGCCTAATAGCGAAGAGGATCGTGAGTTCCTCAGGACTCTACCGTCACATGCAACCTTGTTTTAACTGTCTTTACAAACTCACATTAGCGAAGAGGATCAGGAGTCCCTGGGGACTCTACTGTCACATTCAACCTTGTTTTACTTTTAACTGTCTTTACACACTCACATTAGCGAAGAGGATCAGGAGTCCCTGAGGACTCTACCGTCAAATTCAACCTTGTTTTAACTGTCTTTACAAACTCACATTAGCGAAGAGGATCGTGAGTTCCTGAGGACTCTACCCGTCAAACTCAACCTTGTTTTAACTGTCTTTACAAACTCACATTAGCGAAGAGGATCGTGAGATCCTCAGGACCCCACCCGTCAAATTCATCCTTGTTTTAACTGTCTTTACAAACTCACATTTGCCTAGAGCGAAGAGGATTGTGAGATCCTGAGGACCCTACCCGTCAAATTCAACCTTGTTTTAACTGTCTTTACAAACTCACATTAGCGAAGAGGATCGTAAGATCCTGAGGACCCTACCCGTCAACTTCACCCTTGTTTTAACTGTCTTTACTCACATTAGCGAAGAGGATCGTGAGATCCTGAGGACCCTACCCGTCAAATTCACCCTTGTTTTAACTGTCTTTACTCACATTAGCGAAGAGGATCGTGAGATCCTGAGGACCCTACCCGTCAAATTCACCCTTGTTTTAACTGTCTTTACTCACATTAGCGAAGAGGATCGTGAGATCCTGAGGACCCTACCCGTCAAATTCACCCTTGTTTTAACTGTCTTTACTCACATTAGCGAAGAGGATCGTGAGATCCTGAGGACCCTACCCGTCAAATTCACCCTTGTTTTAACTGTCTTTACTCACATTAGCGAAGAGGATCGTGAGATCCTGAGGACCCTACCCGTCAAATTCACCCTTGTTTTAACTGTCTTTACTCACATTAGCGAAGAGGATCGTGAGTTCCTGAGGACTCTGCCCGTCCACCGTGGCGGTTACCCCGCGGGCTTCCAGGAGGCGTACGTGGGCAGGGATGGAACCCTGAGGCACGGGTCCAGACCTTCGGGGGACTACATCCAAGTCATCGGCAGTCCACGGACCCCTGTGGCTGCAATGAGAAGGGTGCGTGCTTTGTTATTCATGAAGCGGGGTCATAGAACCAAAGGATCTGTTATAGACAGTCGTCATCAATTGTTTGCTAGAAATAAAGAAAAGCTTGGGCTTTGCTGAACTGAAGCAAGGAACCAGTTATGTGAATTCTTCTTGAAATAATCGAAAGGAATTGATGTTTAGAGTTTGATCAACTGGAGGCATAGAAACGGTTACATAAAGTTTTCTTAAACGGGTTTAGAAATCAACGATTGGGTTTTGATAAAATGGGGCAATCATGTTTAAAACTTCCCTGGGAAGTTATATAATAATATATTCTTCTGAAAAATGTTTCTTGAAATAAATGTTTGGCTCTATTAAGCTGTATCAATAACCAGTTATAGAGAGATATTATTCTAAAAATGGTTTTCATTCAACAACTGACTTAGGTAATATAAACTGAAGTAAAACATTTGAATACACACTTTTCTTCTTAGATGGTTCGTCAGGGTCATTCATTTGCTTTGACAGCTATATATTTACTTACTGTCTGTTTCGTTATGATTGTAACCCTTTCACGATCAGCGTGTATGTGTTACGCCCAATCCGTGAAATTGTCTATTTCATGAAATGGGCAAAATGCTTTGCCCAATTTATGAAATGGGCAATGTATATCACATTTTTGAATCCCCATTCACACAGGTATTGATTGAGATTGATTCAATGGTATCACACTTTTCTACATTGTATTTGCACCCTTATCCTGCCCCCCAACTCGATTAGATGCTAAGCTGAGGCATGCATGAGCCATATGTTGAATCAAACGTTTTATCAAATTAAGCCTGAATAAAATAATTCTAACTCATCTACAGATGAGATTTCTCATTCGTTTGAACCAATTCTTGATCTATGTGTGCTAATGAACGAAAACTATTTTTCATTCATATTGCTTTTCTCAATTTCAAGTTATAAATTGACTATTTCACGAACTGGGCAAACCATTTTGGATCGGGCATAACATATGCACGTGCATTATGTACTTTGACTGACACCTTGGCGTTGTACCATTCCATCGCCAGGTGGCGGATGACATCCACAGGATGCTGAAATACTCGCCCTCTCGGATCTTCACCAACGTGGCCAATCATGGAGGAGGTGTGGGCATCTTCCAGAGACCAGAGAAACTCACTCTGTTCCCCGTGTATGCCAATCTGGCGGACAGGCCCGAGTGCAAAGGTGACCTAGGCACTTTGTCATTGCATGATGCCACCTTTCCATTTGATGAGATTTCTTTCAAAATATAGAGTACCCAGGGGGGGGGGGGGGGGTTTGCGTACCCCTCAAAATGACGCAAACAATAACGCAAGCATGACGTGATTTCTATTTAATCTCTACGATTTCAAGGGGGTGGGGGTGAGGGTACGCGCGTGCCCAAGCAACACGCAGACCTGTTAGTACTCTAGACATCAATAAAAGTTAAGGATTAGTTCCAAAATAAGAATAATTGCGCAAATGTGTAGTTTAGACCCACCCTCTCCCCACCTCTCATGCTTACGGCACTTGATCACGAATCTGTTTCTTTCTTCCTTTTTTTTCTTTTTTTTTTTAGGGGAGGGGGGGATCTTATTATTTCAGTTTAACGATAATAACCCTAAGCTGGTCCTAAACTTGTCTTTTTTCCTAGAATGCCAGAATATTGCTTTTCGGTTAAATATTTTCAATGCAAAAATTCGATGGGGGAGTCTAAATTACAACTTACAGTTCGCTAACTGAATTTTAGTGCGAGTGCAATGCAGTAAACAGGTATCATGCGCTAGCTGCAAATGTGACGAGGGTTTGTTTCAACTGCAAATCCCCCCACAAACGGTATGTCGAATGCACTTTAAAAGTCCACTGTTTAGCGACATGCCCTATATTTCATTGCTCGATAAACAATAGTTGCGATGCATGGCGTGAAAAAATGGAGATGCACATTTTTTTTAAAAATAAACATCAATGAAAATCTGCTTGACGTCCTCCGGTCTGGAACAGACACATATGGGACATTAGTACATATAAAGATGGTGAGAACGATCCTGGAAGCAATGCCCGGAGGCGGTGCAACACCAGGAAAGTCCCGAATGTTTAGCAATACAGATATGTATGAAAACGAACACCAAAGTAGCGAACTGTCACACTACTCATTCACTCGGATCTTTCACCGACTGACTTGTTTAACACTGTCACCGCCAATGTCACATTTTTACACCACAATGATTTAACGCCCATGTCATTAAAACTCTTCAAATCAGGGTCTATTATTCAACGATATTGTGTTCCTAAATTTGGGCAGTAAGGATTGACCCTATTCTAAATGTGTCACAGAGAAATCCCACTATATTGCGAATGAAATCTTTTCTGTAGCCGGGAAGTACGTTCAGTGCAACCTCCCTTATAAGATCTCCCATTATAAGACTCCCTCCCATACAAGACCTACTTCTCAGAGACATTGCCCTTCTTTGTAAGCATTACAATTACTTCCCTTATAAGACCCCTCCCTTATAAGACCCCTCCCTTATAAGACCCCTCCCTTATAAGACCCCTCCCTTATAAGACCCCTCCCTTATAAGACCCCTCCCTTATAAGACCCCTCCTTATAAGACCCCTTTATAAGACCCCTCCCTTATAAGACCCCTCCCTTATAAGACCCCTCCCTTATAAGACCCCTCCCTTATAAGACCCCTCCCTTATAAGACCCCTCCCTTATAAGACCCCTCCCTTATAAGACCCCTCCCTTATAAGACCCCTCCCTTATAAGACCCCTCCCTTATAAGACCCCTCCCTTATAAGACCTCATTTGGGGTGGTTTTTGAAGGTCTTATAAGGGATGGTTCCACTGTTTAATGGAAATAGTTGGCTCAAAGATGGCTGGCGGTGAAAGGGTTAAAAAAACAATGTTTATTCCCAGTTATATAAGAACGGAGGTATATTGGAATGGGATCGAGAGTCTGTTTTTTGTTTGGCTTCCTTTTTTGTTTAGTTTTTGAACGGGGGAGCATATTAGAATGGAAACGAGAGTCTGTTGTTTTTTTCTTCCGGGTTTTATTTTATTTATTTATTTTTTTCAAAACAAATCAGGTCGTTGTGACGGGGCGTGCAAAATCACGTGCACGTTCGACGGCAGAAAGTGGGACAACATTGCCGGGGCCACGGGGAACCTGGCTGTGATCCAGGCCAACAACATCCTGTGTGACCACGACCCCTACGGTGAACGGGACAGTGTGGCCGTCCATGAGTTTGCTCACGCCGTCGATCATACAGGCCTGGACAACCGTATGAAATCCATGGTCAGATTTATTTTAAAGGGCAGGGGGGGGGGGGGGGGGTAGAACAAAAATAGAATAGGAAGGGGAGAGAGAGAGAGAGAGAGAGAGTGGAGAGAGAGAGGGAGAGAGAGAGAGAGAGAGAGAGAGAGAGAGAGAGAGAGAGAGAGAGAGAGAGAGAGAGAGAGAGAGAGAGAGAGAGAGAGAGAGAGAGAGAGAGAGTAGACACTGGACCCTTTAATGTCATTAACACTGTGGTTCTCATGACATGGGGGAAGCATCATTTTCATTGCAAAACATTGGAGAACAAAAATAATAATAAAATATTTGAAATAAAGGGAACTAAAAAGAACAAAATTATTTGCAAATCAATTTCAAATTTAAGTAATATGAATCAAATTAAGTATTCTAGTATATAAAGTTCTCTCTCTCACACACACACACACACACACACACACACACACACACACACACACACTCACACTCAAAACACACACACACACACACACACACACACACACACACACACACATATATATATATATATATATATATATATATATATATATATATATATATATATATATATATATATATATATATATATATATATATATATATATATATTCTGTCCATTCAAAGGTTAGATGTTTTAAAGAACTATTAAATATCCATTATTCATTATGTATATTTTTGTATCTTACTCTCCATGCTTCAGCTATGGACTTTGCAATAGATGTTATATTAGCCTCATCTTCTGATGTTAGTAGAGCCACAAGATCTTTTCTAACAGCAAATTCTTTTTTTAAAACAGTACACATGCTCCTAATGATATCAAATGTTTTACAATCAAAAACAAAATGGACTTCATCATCAGCTACAGCATTACATAGTGGACAAGGGGTTCCTGTAGATGTGTCAGGTAAAAACCACCTTTTTGGGGCATTAAAACCGAAGGTACGCAATCGAAACCTAGCATAATTACTGCGGTGCCATTTGTCAGTTATAGTATACAAAAACATTTCCACCTGAAAAACACTTTTAAAAGTAAAAAAGAACATTCATATTTATCATTAGTTTCCATCTCTGAGTGCCAATTTTGTTTGAAATTGTCAATCAGCCTTGTTTTGAATTCTGAAATAAACTGTTGTTCATAACCTACATTCTGACACAACCACACAGCCCCAAAACCATTTTCAGTCAGCACTTTTTTTAACATAAAACGCCCAGTTTTCATGGCCATGTTCCACCATATTATATGCTTGTTTACAAATTCGGGTATTAGACAATTTTAACAATTTCAACCAATATTTTATGCATTTTGTATAGGATCTTAACTACAATGAGTATCTTCCTGTTTCACCATATAACATCTTATTTGAGGCATGAATTGGAACATTAATGAAACGTTTGATCTGTGCACCCTCTCCATTTTTGTGTTGTTATATAAACCCCAAAGTTCAGCAGCATATGTAAAGATTGGTTCTATCTTTGAATCAAACAACTTAAAACATATTTTACAATCAAAGCATTTCAATTTTCTTAGTGTTTTAAATATTTCTATTACACCTTTATTTCCTTTACGGCACATTTCATTCCAGGGAAGCGTAAGACTTAAATTAGTTGTAAACAATAAACCCAAATATTTGTAAGAATTCACAACTCTCAATTCAAAATGTCCATAACACCATTTCTCTCGCACAGATAAGTGACCTCCCATACGAAATACCATAGCATTTGTTTTTTCAAGGTTGACTGTCAAGCCCAGACGGTCTGATTCATCTTTTAGATTATCTAATTGATTTTGTAAGCCCCAAACAGTATCAGACAAAAGAATAATATTATCAGCAAAAAGTAATAAGAATATTTCAACTGCATTTGAAATCATTTGAATACCATGCTTTCCTTTCTTGTTTAATTCAGTCGCTAGCTCATTAATAAATAAAGAAAACATGTTTGGGCTTAACAAGCAACCTTGCTTCACACCGCGGGGGCAGTAAAAGAAGTCAGTATACCGATTTTTGTTTCTTACACAAGCAAGCACTGTTTTATATTTACCTTGTAAGGCTTTATAGAGTTTACCGTTAACACCTGTTTTACGTAGAACATTCCATAACATATTCCGATTAACAGAATCGAACGCCTTGCGGAAATCGACAAAAGCTCCATTTTTTTTTTTGGGGGGAACATATATTTTTGATCAAGAGCAAACAAAGTAAAAATATGATTAATAGTGCTATATTTTGCTCTAATACCGGCCTGTTCTTCAATTATTTTTGCGAGAGAGAGAGAGAGAGAGAGAGAGAGAGAGAGAGAGAGAGAGAGAGAGAGAGAGAGAGAGAGAGAGAGAGAGAGAGAGAGAGAGAGAGAGAGAGAGAGAGAGAGAGAGAGAGAGAGAGAGAGAGAGAGAGAGAGAGAGAGAGAGATAGAGAGAGAGAGAGAGAGAGAGAGAGAGAGAGAGAGAGCATCGTATGTCGGCACAATAGGAAAAGAGACGGACTGAACCATAAGGGCCAGCCACACATCCACTAAAATCGCACGACTGTACGATACGATTCGATCACGTGGTCTCCAAGAACACTAAAATCGCACGACTGTACCATACGATTCCATCACTGACGTGGTCTCCAAGAACACTAAAATCGCACGACTGTACCATACGATTCCATCACGTGATCTCGATGCGCCAAACACATTTCTTCTTGGAGACCACGTGATCGAATCGTATCGTACAGTCGTGCGATTTTAGTGGACGTGTGGCTGTCCCTTTAGATGCTTCGGCATGAGCAATATGATCCAACGGAATCTGTCAGAAGCTACTTTCAGTGCGCCGCTCCATTGCCTGATTTCTATCTGGATGAAGATCCATGTCAGCGATCTAGCAAGGCAAGGCAAGGCAAATGTTTTATTTCATACCCACTTGGGGCACAGAAATATAAAACAAAGTACACACATAGTTAAACACTCGAACATCAAAGCAGAGTGATGTCTATATTATGAAAAACGACAAGTAGATAACTAGGACTAGCGCCAATTCATCCCTGAACATCCTCTTCTCCCTCCTCAGGAGCTGATTGATGAGTGTACTTGTGCTGAATGTTGCTACATGATCTATCTATAGCCTGCTCAGTCGACGGTTTAGATTGTACATTTAGTTGACAGTGCGCGTTGGTCTGGGTTAAAAACTTTTTTATCTGACTTACACATTGCTGCCATCTGCTTTGTAAAACATCCCGTTTCTGTTCTATGTTGTTTTTCAAGGCTCACAGTCGGGGTTGTTGTTTTTTGTTGCTGTTTGTGGCGTTATTGTTTGTTTGTTAGTTGTTTTTTTGTTGTGTGCTTTTTCTTCTTGTTGTTGTTGTTTGTTTGGGGGGTGGGGGGTGGCTGTACGAACGACTAACAGCGAGACTAGCCATGCTCTACAAGATCCAAAACAACATGGTCACTATGAAGACCGTAAGAGAGAAGCTGGTATCAGCACCACAACGCCAACGTCGAGCACACCCCAAGCAGCTGGCCCAGATCTACTGCCGCAAGCCAGTTTCCTGCCGCGTACCATCAAGGCATGGAACAATCTCCCTGAACAGGCTGTTGAGGCGGAGACCTTGGGCACTTTTGTGTCCTGGGTCTCCAAATCTCAATAACTACACTCCCTTCTCTCTTTTTCCGTATTTTGATTTATTTTATTTGTCCCAATGACGTAGCATCACGTTGGGGCCCGATTAGCTGGACCTGGCTGGCTGGGTCATTCTCTTGCTTGGCGTGGCATCATGTTGGGGACCGATCAGCGGGACCTGGCTGGCTGGGTCATTCTCTTGCTTGGCGTGGCATCATGTTGGGGACCGATCAGCGGGACCTGGCTGGCTGGGTCATTCTCTTGCTTGGCGTGGCATCATGTTGGGGACCGATCAGCGGGACCTGGCTGGCTGGGTCATTCTCTTGCTTGGCGTGGCATCATGTTGGGGACCGATCAGCGGGACCTGGCTGGCTGGGTCATTCTCTCGCTTGGCGTGGCATCATGTTGGGGACCGATCAGCGGGACCTGGCTGGCTGGGTCATTCTCTCGCTTGGCGCGGCATCATGTTGGGGACCGATCAGCGGGACCTGGCTGGCTGGGTCATTCTCTTGCTTGGCGTGGCATCATGCTAAGGACCGATCAGCGGGACCTGGCTGGCTGGGTCATTCTCTCGCTTGGCGTGGCATCATGTTGGGGACCGATCAGCGGGACCTGGCTGGCTGGGTCATTCTCTCGCTTGGCGTGGCATCATGTTGGGGACCGATCAGCGGGACCTGGCTGGCTGGGTCATTCTCTTGCTTGGCGTGGCATCATGCTAAGGACCGATCGGCGGGACCTGGCTGGCTGGGCCAAGCTTTCTGTTTTTCTTCTTTCTCTCCTGTCCACTTTCTTCTTCTTGATAGTTTATTGTCTCGCGCATTCCCGTAGATCCTCCAAAAGTTTACAACGACATAATAGTCAAAAGTGACTGTGGTTGCTGTACAGAAAGGAAGGAAAGGTGTTGAAGAAATGCGTTTATCTTTCTGCGTTTTCTGTGTGCAGAAAACTAAAGCTTACGATAACGCCAAGAAGAATTCACTATGGCGACTGAGCACCTACGCCATGGCGAATAACGCGGAGTATTTTGCTGAAGCCACAACCTGCTTCTTCCTCGTCAACAAAATGTCCAGTCCCGGGGGCATGAATGAGTGAGGCCCTCTTTTCTGAACGCTTGTTTCAATGTGTCAATGTATCCCTCTGTCCTTGAGCGTATGTCTGTCCTCATGTCTGTCATCAGTGGGGGGGGGGGGGGGCATATTAAATTGTGTGTTTAACTGTCTGTGAATGACTTTGGGATATCCGAAAACATTTCATTTCGTCTCTGTCTCTGTCTCTGTCTCTGTCTCTGTCTCTCTCTCTCTCTCTCTCTCTCTCTCTCTCTCTCTCTCTCTCTCTCTCTCTCTCTCTCTCTCTCTCTCTCTCTCTCTCTCTCTCTCTCTCTCTCTCTCTCTCTCCAAGGTGTAGAGAACATTAAAACTTTATGTGAACTGATACACATATAGGCAGCGATTTCATGCTCAAAAAAAAAATATGATTTTGAAAAAAAAACAGATGCTTGTGGCAAAAGAAAAGACCTTCTAACCCTAACCCTATCCCTAACCCTAACCCTAACCCTATCCCTAACCACGGAAAGAACCAAGAAATAGAGCAGGAGGGTGTAAATCTACATATTTGCCGAGAAATCGATGTACAAAGCCATGCACGTATACTATTTTTTTTACTGGAACCATTCCTATTTTTGGTTGATAAATTTTAAGTCATACATATATACATGTGCATAGCATAAGAACCTGTATGCATGAATGTGTGTGTATAGGTTTGTGGGGGGTATTAGGAGGGGGAGGGGATGTTTGTGGGTGTGAGTGCGGGGGGGGGGGGGGGAGACTGGGAGGTTTGGGGGGGGGGTGTTTCTTTAATCTTGAATTGCTGTTGTGTGTCCATTTTTGCCTTGTTGTATTATATTACTATGTATATTTTGTTTGCTATTGCTGCCATTTTGGTTGTGTGTTTTTCTTTTCTGTTAATCATTTTCTTCATTAATTGTTGTTTATTTGCTTGAGGGCAATGGTGTAAAAAAGCTACCCAGCTTATCTGTTTTACCCTCAATAAAAACATTCGTATTCGTATTCGGATTCTCTCTCTCTCTCTCTCTCTCTCTCTCTCTCTCTCTCTCTCTCTCTCTCTCTCTCTCTCTCTCTCTCTCTCTCTCTCACATTGATTTTATGTAATCAAAACCCTAGGATTATTATTAAGACGTCATTATTTATTCATAGAGCTCTCGCCTTGCGAAAAGAATATATACATGCATGATGAATGTTTGTATCTATGTTTTGTTTGCATATAATACGTGTTTTTGGTGTGTCTTTATTCTTTTTTTCGTTGTTGCTCATATATGCAATACTTTTTTGTGAACTCCATTGTTATGGGCCAGAGGCCTAACAATTAAAATATTTTTGACTTTGACTTTGACTTTGACTCTCTCTCTCTCTCTCTCTCTCTCTCTCTCTCTCTCTCTCTCTCTCTCTCTCTCTCTCTCTCTCTCTCTCTCTCTCTCTCTCTCTCTCTCTCTCTCTCTCTCTCTCTCTCTCTCTCTCTCTCTCTCTCTGAGTGTCTCCAACAAACGAATTTATAATGGTATCATAACCAATGCCATTGATTTTCCACGGGTAAGCCTATTGTATAACAAAACGCCAACATTATTCCGCTAATAATATTATAAGAGAACGTCAACAATAATTGTCCATATCACCATAAAATAAGAAAACGTCCACGATTCTCCACTGGTACTCTAATTAGAATGTCGACAATTTCTCACTAATAATAATATTAGTAATGTATGTAATATCAAAGCAAACTGCCAAAGACTTCCCCGTATTATTAGGCATTATTATGTATTAGGTACCTTATAGTCACAAAGGCATCTCTGTGAAATTCGGGTTGCTCCCACCTGGAGAGCGCGTCGCAGCCAGAGGCGCGCCATCCATTTTTTATTTTTTTTTTGCATGCGATTTTTTTGTGTGATTGATGAGGAAGGAAAAGCGGGGAGGTACATTTTGACCAAATAACAACTTTTTCGTTGCCACTGGGTTTAACGTGTGCTAAGTGCATGGGCACACGGGACCTCGGTTTATCGTCTCGTCCGAAAGACTCCACATTCAGACCGTAAGGCCTAGTACAAAGTGAGAGGAAAAATCCCCTGTACCCAGGTTAGAACTCGGGTTTACTTGACGCGAAGCGAACGCGTTTCCACTGTGCCACTCTACAGCATGGCTACAGGCTACGACATTCCAGTGTTATTATGTATCCGTCCATGACACTAAATGGTGTTCTCGTTCCGCCAGATGTTACGGTAGGTATTCCTACTGCCGCATGGAGACAGATGCCCGAAACCACATCCGCCAGGTGGACACTCAACTGTACGACCTGCTGTCCTACGTCTACACTGACCGTCGACCTTCACTGACCAGTGGACTGACCATCTGTCCCTCGTCCTCCTCCGTGGGCTAAAGCGGGAGACAGACTATGCGACTGCCTCATATGACTCGATCAGGTCGTGACTTGGACCAAATTTTGTTTCCCGCACAGAAGAGGTCACAAGCCACTGATCTGACTCGATCAGACTCGATCAGTGAAATTTAGAACCCGCCCTATTTGGCCCTGTCACCCGACTGGGCCCGACTGAGTCAGACTGATCGAGCAGGATAGTATGCAAATGAGGTGAAACGTCACGACCTGATCGAGTCACATGAGGCAGTCACATAGTCTGTCTCCAGCTTAAGAGGGGGTGGGGTCCAGTCCAATCAGTCCAGTGAATGCATTCCTTCAACAACAACAACAACAACAACAAAAAGCATTGCCGAACATGTACTTTTTAAACACTCTCCTCGTGACAAGACATCTCCGCTATAAACTAAATTCTCGCCCCAGCCCGCCAGAATAGTATCTGCCCTCTCTGCTATCTGGCAGTCATTGTCGGAAACGACAGACAGGCAACAACAACAACAACATGCTGAGGACTCTAGCTCTCAGAATGTGGTTCTTTCAGTGTCCTGACAGTAACCCTTGGCTGATCCTAACCCAATCCCTTTCTAAACTGCCTAATGCATAGTAAGAGCACTGACCTTTGTAGTAATATGTTGGCAGGGGTCCCTAAAAATGTATTTCTGCGTTGCTGTCATGCGCCGCTGTCTTACGTAGCTGTCTTATGCAGCTGTCTTGTGTTGCTGTCTTGCGTTGCTGTCTTGCGTAGCTGTCTTGCGTAGCTGTCTTGCGTAGCTGTCTTGCGTAGCTGTCTTGCCTACCTATCTTACGTCCCTGTCTTATGTAGCTGTCTTATGCAGCTGTCTTGTGTTGCTGTCTTGCGTTGCTGTCTTGCGTAGCTGTCTTGCGTAGCTGTCTTGCGTAGCTGTCTTGCCTACCTATCTTACGTCCCTGTCTTATGTAGCTGCCTTATGCACCTGTCTTGCGTCGCTGTTTTATATTGCTGTCTTACGTAGCTGTCTTACGTAGCTGTCTTGCGTAGCTGTTTTGCAGAGATGTCTTACATAGCTGTCTTATGTAGCTTTTGACATAGCAGTCTTGAGTAGCTGTCTTATGTAACTGTCTTGCGCATCTGTCTTGCGTAGCTGTCTTACGCAGCTGTCTTGCATAGCTATCTTGTGTAGCTCTTACGTAGCTGTCTTGCGTAGCTGTCTTATGCAGATGTCTTGCTTAGCTGCCTTATGCAGCTGTCTTGTGTCGATATCGTACGTAGCTGTCTTACACAGCAGTCTTACGTAGTTGTCTTACGCAGCAGTCTTACGTAGCTATCTTAGGTAGCTCTTACGTAGCTGTATTGCGTAACTGTCTTACACAGCTGTCTTACATAGCTGTCTTGCGTCGCTATCTTACGTAGCTGTCTTACGTAGCTGTCTTACGTAGCTGTCTTACGTAGCTGTCTTGGGTAGCTGTCTTGCATAGCTGTCTTTGCGTGGCAAATCTAGTTTTAAGGGGTGAGAAATGCTTTGATTAGGCCATACTAATATCGGCGGGTGATTTCTTTAGTTTGTGTCAGAAAGAGAAGAATGTCAATAAAAAAGAATTGAAATTTGTCCATTCGCAAAAAGAGAGTTGTGTCCTTCTTATGACTGATGGTGTACTTGCGGGAAAATTGTACTTTAGATCCCCCCCACCCCCAACCCCCCACCCCACCCCCCTCATGAGTGTGAGTCACGGTGTCTGAAAGACAGAGTAAGCAAATGTTATATCTGAAATAATATCGCAATACATACACAGACACAGCACTAGACAGGCAGACAAACACATACACACGTGCGCGTGCGTGCGTACACGTGCGCGTTTGTTTGTTTACTCACACACACGACGTGCGTGCGTTTGCTCGTGCGCGCACACGCACACGCACACGCACACACACACACACACACAATATCTGCCTGTCCGTGCGCGCATGTGTGTGTGTGTATGTGTGTGTACGCGTGTGTGTCGGTGTGTGTGTATCCTTTGTGTGTTACTGTTTGCTGTCAATTATGTTCTTAAGCATATTTTGTGTGTTGTTATATATACATATGAACGAGTGTGTACGTGTGTTGTTATTGTATTTTTGTTATGTGCCTTTATTTTTCATTGATCAATGTTTTGCTACTGGCCAGATTCGCTGTCGAATTTATGGACGAATTTCGATCAAACTTTCTTACCAGTTAGAGTGTTGATTCACTAAAGTTTTGAACCGTTCGAGGTTGCCATTTGAAAACCACACTTATATTACTGAAGTTGAGAATTCTCTCTAGCGGAAGTTTGTACTGAAACACAATGTTTTTTGTTTGTTTTGTTTTGTTGTGTTTTCTTTTGGTTTGGGTGTTGGTTTGGGTTGGTGTTGGTTTTTGGTTTGTGTGTGTGTGTGTGTGTGTTTTTGTTGTTGTCGTTTTTGCTTACTAAAAGTGTAAAAGTCAAAAGGAGAGTGTGGTTTTTTGGGTCATGTTTTTCTCCCCGAATCTACATTCTAGTTAAAGGTAACAACAGCCTTGTAGAAAACTCCCTTGTCTGTCATTTTTCTATGCACTTCATCGGGGAGTCTATGCTTGTGTCGTCTCTGGGTCTTCCTGGAGTAATTTTAAATTTATGTTTACTATATTTCAGATTATTTTTATGTAATTCTTATGTATTTTATAAAATTAAAATTAAAACATATTTCGATAACATTATGTAAAGGATGGTGGTATCACCCAATAATTATTTTTTTTACAAAGTTTCAGAGTTGATACATAGATTATCTTTCAGGGAAACTGGACGTTTCGTACCCGAGTCGATTCGTACACGACGATTCGTACCAAAACATTTTATGTCGTTTCGTACTCAGCTTGGACGATTAGACAAGGATAGGGTTAGGATATAACGCCCGGGAAAGGGATAGGGTTAGGATTAGGGTTGGGGTTAGGGTTAGAAATGAAAACAAAAAGCTAAGACAAAATTCCTGGGTACAAAACGTCATGTATTCATCTTTCAGATTCAAGAAATTTGATATTTCAAATTTAGATTTTACATATCCCTTTCTTGTAACATATCTTTTCTTCAGCAGGATTGCTGCTACTAAAGTTATGTACACAATTTAAGATAAGACGGGGGGAGTAGGGGGGGAGTAGGGGGGAGTAGGAGGGGGGGGGGAGTAGGGGGGAGTAAGGGGGACCAGTGTAGGTTGCAAGGAGAGATAATCTGTTGGCCTATGTTTCTTCACTTCCCCTTCATAGGGGGCCTTGGCCTATTTGAATCAAATTATTTACATTCTCCATGTCTTTACGACTCGTGGAATTCATGTTTTGATGTTTGTGAATAATTTTGTTCTTTTTGTGTGTATTGCATCTTGTGATTTGTTTTCTCTTTCACGATAAGAGTGAGTGTGTGTGTGTGTGTGTGTGTGTGTGTGTGTGTGTGTGTGTGTGTGTGTGTGTGTTGTTCTTCAGTTTAATGTCCTTCCACTAAAAGTGATTCAGTGCGCGTGAGTGTGTGTGTAGCTGTTGTGTGTATGTGTGTGGCTGTGTGGATAATTGGTATTTACAAATATTTATCATTCATGTATTGATCTGGCTGTTTTTTCTTCTAATATTTTCTTCTTTGTTGTTGGCAAGATGTAAGCAATCCTGTACTGTGCTTATTCTTTTCCAACATTAAAAAAAAAGATTCATTCGTTCTCTCTCTCTCTCTCTCTCTCTCTCTCTCTCTCTCTCTCTCTCTCACACACACACACACACACACACACACACACACACACACATGCACACATGCGCACACACACATACACTTGAGTGAACGACTCACAGAGAGACAGAGACAGACACACAAACACATGCACACATCAAATCATACAATTTTCACAAAAGTTTACATTTTCTAAATTATTTTATTTCCAAAACACCTTATTTTCTAAACAGCAAACTAATACAGTACACAGGCAAGAACAGAAATATCATCTACAAAAAAACAAATGATAAAGACAACAAAGAAATAACAAGCAAACAAATTCCACACATTTGCTATTATCTTTACCAGAATGACTACCAAAGAGGAAAAGGTACGGCTTAGTGTATCTTTTTCCATAAACATTTTACTATCATACAAAAATGTCTTATTGCTTCTGTCTAAACATTGTGCTTACAAACCCATACAAAAAGCTATTGAAAACAACAGAAAAATCAATACTAAAAACAGCCCGGAGAAAAGTTTGGAGACATTTTTAACAATTAGGATTTCTGAAGAGTACAACATTATTTTACATGATTTTTTAAAAAAATAAAAAAGGTGTGCAATGTCCCATTTTACATCAGAAGCAAAATATTTACAAAATCTGCCAGTCATAAAATTAACAGTGAACACAAAATTCTATGTACATCATTCAAAGCAGCTTTTGAGATACTGTTTCAAGGGTTAAAAAAGCAGAACTGATTTGCTTTTTTTTTAATCATTAGTTTTGCTGAACATTACCTTTCATTAAAAAAAATCCCTTCATTTTCTTAATTACTACGTTAATCGGACATTGTTTGTTTGTTTTTATATATATGGTTTTCCCTCACAAACGAAAAGAATAATTCTCTTCTTCTTTTTTTTCTTCTTCTTCTTCTTCTTCTTCCTCTGAACATCCTACGTCATCATATTGACGGTTATGATGCATTACAAACTGGAGTTTCCGGTATAACAATCATTCTGTGGGGAGTAAGCGCTGCCCAGATGATCAGCTCCAGGGAAGGGGAAGTGAGGGGGGAAGAGGGTATGGGGGGGGAGGGGAGGGGGAGGGAGGGGGGTTAGATCTGGGCTTTGAAGGCCTCCACCAAAGCAGATGCTATGTGTGACAAGCAAACTCTTGCTTGTGAACCTTCATCGAAGATCACAAATTGGGGCAGGAGGATAATGAAGGAGTGGGGGGAACTTTAGGCAAGTGGACAGGGAGAGGGGGGGGGGATGGGAGGAGGGGGGGAGGGGGGAGAGAATGAGTGTTCTGAAATCTCTTCTCCAAAACTATATTTACTACATGTAGTTTTGGGGCATTTAACGCAAGCAAGCATCGTGGCGACTAAGAATGTCAATGAATTTTTTTTAAATTGGACATCTCAATTAAATATGACTTTCAAATGGCTACACAAAAATTATACTTCCCTTAGACAAGCTAATACATTGATGTAAAGATGTAGATGTTTTAAGCACTTATCAATGGTGTCTGTATCATTCTTTTTCAAACTGAACATATCACAAATAAAACAAGCAAGCAAGCATCATGGTGACTAAGAATGTCAATGAATTTTTATAAAATTGGACATCTCAATTAAATATGACTTTCAAATGGTTAACACAAAAATTAAACTTCCCTTAGACAAGCTAATACATTGATGTAAATATGTACATTTTTTAAACACTTATTAATGGTGTATGTATCATTCTTTTTCAAACTGAACACATCACAAATGTAAATAAAACACAAGAATCAACCATTGCATAATATTATTCTATGTACAATGTAAACTTTCAACACATTTTTATCCAACATTTTGTAGCAAACAAAATGTTCTGACTAAAAAAAGCACAAAAACAAAGTCCCATAACTTTGCGAAACAGCCGAAAGAAGTTGCTCCCAGTGATCCTTTCAGTGACGCTTTCAAGGAAGGTGCAGGCGAATTTACATTTTCTTCATTCTCTCGGTGACGTGGCCAACTGCAAAAGATTAAAAAAATGCGTTTAAACAACAAGTATTTATGACCATTTAATATTGATCAAAATATATAAAAGACAAATATACATTATAATACACATTTCTCTCTCTCTTCCTACCCCCTTCCTCCTTTCCCCCTCCCCTTTCACCACTCTCAATCTCTCTCTCTTATGCACACACATGCCCGCACACACACGCACACACACACAGAGAGACCATACACATACACACACACAGTCTATGCTAATTCTTCTTGAATGGACGATACAAAACTAAGACAAAGTGAAATCTAACGACTATTTCTTCATCCAACTTACCATATAACAAACAAAACAAGAAATGTGGGTTAGGGCTAGGGTTAGGGTTAGTATTCCAAAAAGGTTATTAGCTAAAAAGGTTCCTAAAATACAGCTTTATGTATGGTAAGAAAGGCAAAAACGGAAAAATACAATTAACCGAGAAATGTTTTTTTATCACAACAATAATGTAAATGGTGCAAAGCAGAAAATTACGAATGATGAGCCTGCTTCAAAAACAAAAGGAAGGTGAGAGAAGAAAGAGAATAGGGGTGGATGGGTGTTAGGCAGGAAAAGGCTGGCAGTAATTACTTTAGCTGGGGAGAGGGGGGTGGTGGGGGGGGGGGGGAGGGTAGCTGGGTGGTGGGTGGGGGGGGGGGAATACTTAGCCTTGGTCTTGCAAATAACAATTATTACAATAACTGACTGTTTGGCCTTCATGCAAAACACAGTGGAAATCAAGTAAAATAAAATAAAAATAAAAAGCAAACTTCAAAGGAGTGAAATTTTATTTTGAGACAGCCAACAATTTGTCATATAAAAAAAGTGTTTGAAAATAAGAAAGATCCAACTGGGACAAATTGTGAATTATCTGATTTTTGGAGATACCGATAACTGATTTTTCAGTTAGCGGATTTCCACTGTAACCATTTCTGCATGGAGAAGGAGAGAGAGAGAGAGAGAGAGAGAGAGAGAGAGAAAAAGAGAGAGAGAGAGAGAGAGAGAGAGAGAGAGAGAGAGAGAGAGAGAGAGAGAGAGAGAGAGAGAGAGAGAGAGAGAGAGAGAGAGAGATAAACAAAGAGAAAGAGAAACAAAGCAAAACAACAACAAAAACCGCTTCAAAACTCACCAGCATCATCGTCATCCGTAGCCTTGCGGATTTTTTCCCCCTGAGCATCAGCATCAGCAGCCGCGGTGGTGGTGGCAGCGCCATCTTTCTGCTCCTTCCGGCGCTTGCCGCAGCCGCTGCCCTCCTGCCAGGCCGCCCACGGCCCGCCCATGGCCCGCGGCCCACCCATGGCCCGCGGCCCGCCCATGGCCCGCGGCCCACCAGCCCAAGGCCCGCCCGCCCACATCTTGCCACATCGCTTGGCCCCGCACTGGGGAAAGGGGGGCCCGGTGGGGGGCCCGTAGCATCCAGCCGGAAAGGGGCGTCCGAAAAGTCCCTGTGGTGGTGGTCCCCCGGCAGCGTTCATGGCAGCGAAAGGAGGAGGAGGAGGGTGATGAGGATGATGAGGAGGAGGGCAGTGTCCCATCATGCCGTGCATGTGTTTCGCTCTCCACATGGCGGCCCGCAGTCCACGTCTGTGGTGGTGATGTCCGTATCCGTGGTGGGGTCCGTGTCCGTGGTGGGGTCCGTATCCGTGGTGGGGTCCGTATCCGTGGTGGGGTCCGTATCCGTGGTGGGGTCTGTATCCGTGGTGGGGTCCGTATCCGTGGTGAGGTCCGTATCCGTGGCCTGTGAGAACCGAGAAAGCTTTGGTTAGTTGGTGAAGGGAAGGAGGTGATATAATAGTAATAATAGTGAAGCATTTATATAGCACATTTATATTTGCTTACACACACACACACACACACACACACACACACACACACATTTCCTGCCTTTTTTCACGAAACACTTTCAAAAACATTTCCTCCTCCAGCCGAAGTCAGACTTGCTGGGCCTAACTATTTCTTAGCTAGGCGCATAACGGCAGCATGACACATCTGCGCTCATAATTGACAGGAAACTGTCTGAGCGATCGAAGAAGAAGAATACACACACACACATTCACACACACACATACATATAAGAAATAACACTAACAGAAATTACAAAATGGTGCATTGGTGTGGTTTAGCCTTGCCTTACTCTTAAATTTCAATTAGGGTGCACACACACATTACATCTGCAATCCGCAAGTTCTGTATGGAAATCCCATACACTAATATAAGAAATAAGCGGATGGGATTGCACATTATGTTTCTGCATGCAATGTGCACATTCTTTCATATTTTCTTACATCCAGTTTGTAAAATCCCCCCCCCCCCCAAAAATGATGAAAACTAAAACAAGTCTGGTTATAAAATAACCATGTCGTATTACCATGCACTTCAGCGGTCGCCATTTCCTCCTCCCCGTCACTGGTGCCAACATCATCATCGTCAGTGGTCGTTGTCGTCTCCCCGCTCGACCAGCCCGACATGACGTCACACTCCGCAGCGTGGCGGCGGTGCCAGCGCAACAGGAAGCGGCACAGCCACAGGAAGTGCTCCGGCGCCACTCCGGCCGGCAGCGTCCTCTCCTCCGAGGCCATCTCCATGGAGACGGCATGAGGCTGCCGATTGGTCAGCTTGCCGTGCCACTCCAGCAGGCTCTGTTCCACGAATTCCTGGGTCTCCGCTGACAGCCCGGCCTGAGTCGCCTTCTCTTTGTTTTCCGAGTTGTTTCCCTTCTTCTTGTGCAGCTGTATGACGGTCTGGCGGGTGTACTGGCGGAACTCTGGGGGCACGTTGTTCCGCGCCTGCAATGACAACAAAAACAAAACAATGCGCAAATAGGGATTAGTCTTAATAAAACAACCGTATTTTACGGACGATAAGGTGCACCGGATTACAAGGCACACCCACCAAATTTTACACAAATTTCAGATTTTGTTATTACATTATCTAATTATATTATTAGTCATACAGTGGAACCTTCCTTATAAGACCTCCCATTATAAGACTCCCTCCCACATAAGACCTAGTTCTCCGAGACATTGCCCTTCTTTGTAAGTATTAAAATTACCCCCCTTATAACACCCCTCCCTTATAAGACCTCATTTTGGATAATTTTTGAAACTCTTATAAGGGAGGTTCCACTGTATTATAAGGATTTAATAACTTTATTTAGAGAAAGACTTAAAAACTTTTTCCCTTCCCCATGTTTCTCCCCAACTAAATAAAAAGTAATGTCCCATATGGCCTCGGCCGGGAGGAAGTAAAGCTAAACTTCGCTTATTATA
>JAGGCT020000827.1:0-25000 GCA_017654935.2 Phymorhynchus buccinoides
AGGCCGTGAGGCCTGGCTGCCCTGAAGATCTGACCTGATCTGACCTGACCTGACATTCAGTACAGTGTAGGCATAGGCCTACCATCTGTCCATCCATGCAAGTCAACTAGGCTAGGCCTTCATAAAGTCTGTGAGTATCGATCTGACAGAGTAATGGTAATTACGTTTCACCTTAAAATGCGGTTGTTGCTTTTAATAGATGACTGGTTCGGGCAGAAATGTGAAAGGGTTCTCTGTCTGTACCTACTAGGCCTCTACACCTCAAGGGCGCGCTGGGCCTACAAATTGTTTCTTTCTCAAGCACAGTGACTGCAGCCCCAAAGCCTAAATGTTACAAAGAGTGATAACTTCGCAGCCTACAAACCTTGCAACGAATGAAGCCAACTTTCTGACTACCCACCTGGAAGGTGGAAGGTGGGAAGTGTTAGTGTTGTTGTAGGCAGTGAGTGAATTTACAGTGACCCCCAGCTGTAGTGTAGGTGAAAGGGTGGGAGTAACAAAAACACGGCTTCAGTCAGCTGCAGAGTGCGAGCTCTTTATATTTATTCCGGCTTTTTGCTTCAGCCTACAGGCATTAGGTAGGCCTACTTAGCAGGCTTGTGACCAGCGATATGCACGCATTTTTATATTTCTATGGTTGTGACTTGTGAAGCATCTTATTACTTTGAGGGAGACAAAGTTGTGCTGGCTAGTTTAGGTCTAGCTGCTGCTGCAGCGATGCCTGTTTTTCCGCTTCCTAAGATTTCATTGATTTTCGCATCGTGAAGGCGGCATGGACTTGGTGTGTGCTTATGGTTTTCTTCAGGAATGAATCAGAATCGTGTCATTGTGATCACTATTATAGAGTCTAACGCAAGGAGATCTAGACTACGTGGGGATCGAAAGAAGTCAGGTTGTATTTTTATCTATAGAGTGTGTCTTTGAGAAAAATATATAATGAAGTGCAAAGGTCGTTGAACCTGATGAGCAGCATGTGAGTGGAAATATCATATTGGTGAGGCAACCCGAAGGAAACGAAAGGAAAATATAGGCACATGGGAGAGAGAGAGAGAGAGAGAGAGGGAGAGAGAGAGAGAGAGAGAGAGAGAGAGAGAGAGAGAGAGAGAGAGAGAGAGAGAGAGAGAGAGAGAGAGAGAGAGAGAGAGAGAGAGAGAGAGAGAGAGAGAGAGAGAGAGAGAGAGAGAGAGAGTGTGTTTGTCTGGGGAAGGTTAGGATTATATGTAAATATTAATATGTTATGAAATCTCCTCTGTCAATAAGAATGAAAATGTGAAGGAATCTCTCTCTCTCTCTCTCTCTCTCTCTCTCTCTCTCTCTCTCTCTCTCTCTCTCTCTCTCTCTCTCTCTCTCTCTCTCTCTCTCTCTCTCTCTCTCTCTCTCTCTCTCTCTCTCTCGTCTCTCTCACAGAATCTCTCTCTCTCTCTCTCTCTCTCTCTCTCTCTCTCTCTCTCTCTCTCTCTCTCTCTCTCTCTCTCTCTCTCTCTCTCTCTCTCTCTCTCTCTCTCCACAGAATCGTTTTGTATTAGTCTTGTTTTCGTCCCAAGGGCAGATTGTAAGAATAGGCTTGGCCTAAAATCTCAATCCTTGTGTAATAAAGTTTTCAAGTTTCAAGTTCCCCCCCCCCTCTCTCTCTCTCTCTCTCTCTCTCTCTCTCTCTCTCTCTCTCTCTCTCTCTCTCTCTCTCTCTCTCTCTCTCTCTCTCTCTCTTTACGTCTCTTTCTCTGGGTCTCTCTCTCTTTGTGTGAGTGTTTTGCCGGTTTTTTGGTCTGCTTTATCATATTGAGGATTTTTTTTTACTTAAAATTTATCAACCAAAAAAAGGAATGGTTCCAGCAAAAAAATAGAAAAAGTGCATGGCTTTGTACATCGATTTCTCGGCAAATATGTAGATTTACACCCTCCTGCTCTATTTCTTGGTTCTTTCCGTGGTTAGGGATAGGGTTAGGGTTAGATGATCTTTTCTTTTGCCACAAGCATCTGTTTTTTTTGTCAAAATCATCTATTTTTTTGGAGCATTAAATCGCTGCCATTTTTTTTTAGGTCAATGGAATTAAGATGATTACAAAACCCAAGTCCTTTGGTCTCCATCTAGGACTGCTGAGCTTTTTCTGTTTTCATACGCCATTCCCGGGAAAGGGATAGGATTAGGGTCAGCTTAGAATTATTATTTCATAAAACCGAAAGAAGCAGACTTTGAGATTGAGGGTCGTTAACATGATGGGGCGTCTAAAGTACAAGATAGCCATTATGCCCATAATCTCCGATACAGTGGAACCTCCCTTGTAAGACCTTCAAAAATCATCCAAAATGAGGTCTTATAGGGGAAGACGGGGTAAAAAGCGCATGGGCGGGTAAGAAGCCCACCCCAATTATCTCATGAAATAAAGAAAATTTCAGTCAAATTTGCCCATGAAACGAATGCTAGACATTAACGCTCGTCTCATGGGCAAAATGAGACTGAAATTTGCTTCATTTCATGAGATAATTGGGGTGGGCTTCTTACCCGCCCATGCGCTTTTTACCCCGTCTTCCCCTAATAAGGGAGGAGTCATGTAAGGGAGGTAATTTTAATACTTACAAAGAAGGGCAATATCTCACAGAAGTAGGCCTTATGTGGGAGGGAGTCTTATAATGATTAATGGGAGGTCTTATAAGGGAGGTTCCACTGTAGTAGTTATTGACCCACTCAGTGACTTCCAAAGGCCTGATCTGTTCTGTTACGCTGACAATCTTTGCTACAACAGAAATGGCAGAGGAAACTTGTCAAGAGCAAACGAAGACAACTTTAAAAGTCATGTTTATTGTTATAAAGCTCGAGCTCTCTCTGTTTGCGTGCGTGTAATAATATTACATTTAATTCCTCTCTCTTTTGCTGCAACTATCATCAGAACTACAGTATCATCATCTGTGATGTTTAAAACTAGAACTTAACCAGAGCTCTATCTACACACACTTACACACACACACACACATAAACATGCAGAGAGAAAAAGAGAGAGACACACACACGCACGCGCACACACACACAATGTCACACTCAACACACATGCACATACACACACCCCCCCCCCCCCCCACACACACACATAGTCTCTCTCTCTCTCTCTCTCTCTCTCTCTCTCTCTCTCTCTCTCTCTCTCTCTCTCTGTCTAACACACACACACACACACACACACACACACACACACACACACACACACACACACACACACACACACATAAACATACAGAGAGAGAGAGAGAGAGAGACACACACATACACACACATATGCACACACACGTGCACACATAATCATACGGAGAGAGGGAGAGAGACACGCGCACGCACGCACGCACACACACGCACACAATCTCCCTTATCTAGTGAATAATACATGATTAATATGGAAGCTGTCTCACCCAATGCCTGTTTCTCAAAGCTCGCCCCTTTCATTTTCCAAAGAACAAGATCACTGGCCTATTGACCCCTTTTTCCCACCCCTCCCCATCCAGTTAACCAGGGTTCATAGGATCTCTTGGTTTGGTAAGTTTTTTTAATTTTATTTAATTATACAGTACAAATATTAAGATTATGACAGTTGTGTGTCATGATTTGTGGGGTTAGTTCAATTTTAAAGCCTTGTGTTAAAGAATTTGAACCCAGCTTGAACACACGCACACACACAACCCCCCCAAAAAAACCCAAACCCCAACAACCTTGGAAAACCTTTGCAAACTAGGCCTATAAAGGACTTAAGCTGCTTTTCTTCCGATTAGTTATACGCATCACCTTGCACTCACGCCATCAGGCTACCCCCTTCCCCATGATAACAACTACAAGGAGGTCGCACGTGAAGGTTCCACTTGATCAGCTAGGCTTTAAACAATTTAGATTTTGTTATCTTTGTCACAGCTTGTGACAGAGCTGTCTCACTAAAGCTTTCAATCGATTGAACTGCTTTCTTGTTGTTTTCCCCCCAGTGTTGTGTACATAACAGAGTTTACCGCTTGTGTGTTGCAGGCGCGTGGGAGGAGACCAATCCTGAAGGTGTGAGTGAACTTGGGGTTCAGGATGCCGCGCTGGATGGCCAACAAGAACAAGACGTGGCGCCGCCTGGCCAAACTGGGGCGCCTCCTGGTGGTGGTGGCGCTGTGCGTGCTGCTGGTGTCTCCGCTGCGTGACTTCCTCTTCTCGCCCGTGTTGCCCGGCGCCTGGAGGACCCACACCAGCTTCCGCCTGGTGCGCATGTTGATGGACAACCAGCACTTCCCCATCGACGCGCCCTACTCGCACAGCACCCAGGGCGGCATGCCCCCGTCTCTGGTCGTGAATCTGTCGGACATTAGCCAGTTTCTAGAAAAGGAAGACCCTTTCAAGGAGTATCATGTGCAGACACGACTGTTAAAGGAGCGGGCCAAGCATAATTCTGAGGCCGCCGCGGAGTTAGCGATCATCGACAACTTTAAGCCAATCATGACCTTGCAGGACCGCGCGCAGCTGATGTTCACGTTCGACGTGTTTGTGAGAGCGTGTAGAAAGCACGGGCTGGACTTTTTCCTCTTGGAGGGTTCCCTTTTAGGGTCGTACCGCCATCATGGACTCGTTCCGTGGGATGACGACATCGACATTGCGATGAACGGCAGTCAGTGGCAGAAGGTGCGGCGTGTCCTGGGCAACATCCCGGGGTTCACGCTGTTCGCCAACCCTGACGCCCAGTGGAAGTTCTACCTGTCGGACTTACCGCCCTTCCACGACAAACCCTTCAAGTGGCCCAACCTGGACCTGTTCTTCTTCAGCCAGCAGGACTCCTACGTGTGGGGGCTGACCTGGGGCGTCAAGAACCACCTGCTGCTCCACGTCAAGCACCTGCTGCCCCTCAGCACCGTGAAGTGGGAGCGCTGGGACCTGCCCGGCCCTGCCTGCGTGCAGCGTATGCTGGCGGGGAACTACGACCTGGGCCGCTGCGTCACGCCCATGTACATCCACAAGACCAACCAGGAGCACTTTGGCTTCCAGACGCAGGCTGTGGAGTGCTGGCGCCTGCACAAGTACTACCCATTCGTCTTCCGTGCCAGGAACGGGTCCAGGATCGTGGAGAGTCGCCAGGTTGGGGGCCGCGTGTTGAAGAACATTACCGTTTCTCCCATGCCTCTGGTGTGCTTAGACTGACCGCCTTGTTTTTTTTAAGCGTCAGCGATCTCTCAGCTGCATTAAGGAATGCCAGTTACCACAGTGTTTATGCAATTGAACCACAGTATTCTGACCACCTGCCATATTTTTCTGACTATAAGGCGATACTTTTGTCCCCAGACAGAGTCCCATGTGCCTTATAATGTGATTAACAGGCATGGTAGTGGGGGCAAAGTGGTTTTCAAGGAAAAATGCCGGGGGTCCAGGGGGCCGAAGAAAATTCAATAAATGAGAGTGAAATTTTCACTTTTTCATACCATTTCAATGCATTTTTGAGTAATTTTGTTTCATACTGTTTCGCGGATTTTCCGCGATTCGCAGTCTACCATGCCTGGACTAATAAAATAGTAAGAAAATATGATAACAAAATCTGAATTTTGTGTAGAATTTGGGGTGTGTGCCTTATACTCTGACATATAGTAAAAAAAGAAAAGAAAGGTAATTGACTGGCCAAAACTGTCCATAATTGCGAGGTGATGGTTGTTGTTGTCATACCCTGGCTTACAGACTCCAGGGATCATCCCAACAGCCGAAGCACTTGAACACTATGCTACAAATGCACCAGCTAGGGATCAGAACATTACGTGTGTGACCGTTTTTGATTACCCCACCACGTGGTGGGCAGCCACACTGGCCCCGACTTCGGAGGAAGCACTTGAACACTATGCTACAAATGCGCCAGCTAGGGATGAGAACATTACGTGTGTGACCGCTTTTGATTACCCCACCACCACATGGGCAGCCACACTGACTCCGACTTCGGAGGAATTTGCGAGGTGGTAACTGTACTGAAGACTGTTCTAGTAATGAAAAAGTAGGGAAGAGACTGAATAAAACTGCCCTGATTACCGGGGTATCCATGATACCAGGGCACCCGTTAGGCAGGGTGCAACTGAAATACAGTGGAGCCTCCCTTATAAGACCTACTTCTCTGAGACATTGTCCTTCTTTGTAAGTATTAAAATTACCTCACTTATAAGACCCCTCCCTTATAAGATCTCATTTTGGATGGTTTTTGAAGGTCTTATAAGGGATGCTCCACTGTACATGGAAAACTACAAAATCATTCCTGCTTGGACAGATTGCTGTGATGATTGTTCATTCTACCAGTTGACATCACCATGACATTTTGCGTGTGTTGCAGTGGCATATTATTCCACTTGTGACAGTCGTATGTTCTGTTTTATTGTTGTTCTTCGATGATTGGTGTCCGGGTGGTGTGTTTAGGGGCCCCGGGTGGGGTTGAGGTTGCAGACAACCTGGGAATGGTTTATGGATTGTGATGCTTCAGTGTTCACAGAATTGTGGTCACCAAACTTGTGTGTGTGTGTGTGTGTGTGTGTGTGTGCGTGCGTGCGTGCATGTGCGTATGTGTCTGTGTGAGAGACAGAGAGAGTGGAGACTGAAAAACTTTATTTTACAAGGATTGAGATTTTAGGCCAAGCCTATTCTTCCAATCTGAGAGAGAGAGAGAGAGAGAGAGAGAGAGAGAGAGAGAGAGAGAGAGAGAGAGAGATGATTATACCAGAAGACAATTATCAGAGTGTGAAGATTTGTGTTTCTATACAATACGCTTTGGCAAAAGAATTGTGAGGAATGGGAAGACAATTAATTTTTGTTACTGACAGGGTTTAGCATCTGATCTCATGTTTGACTCCATTATGTAGAGTACCAACAGGTCTGTGCGTTGGTTGGGTACGCGTGTACCCCCCCCTGAAATCGTAGAGAAATCACGTAGTGCTTGTGTCATTTTGAAGGGTACTCAACCCCCCTTAGTACTCTATGTGGATTTGCAAATGGTGTCGGGTGTACCGCAATTCAATATTGAAGTCCCCATAGAAATGTAGAATGTTGACCCGCTGCCGCTGTGTCATTTTGAAGGGTACTCAACCCCCCTTAGTACTCTATGTGGAATTGCAAATGGTGTCGGGTGTACCGCGATTCAATATTGAAGTCCCCATAGAAATGTAGAATGTTGACCCGCTGCCGTCTGTGCCGCTGTGTCATTTTGAAGGGTACTCAACCCCCCTTAGTACTCTATGTGGAATTGCAAATGGTGTCGGGTGTACCGCGATTCAGTATTGAAGTCCCCATAGAAATGTAGAATGTTGACCCGCTGCTCACAAAGTTTGTCATAAATTGTGAAAATGATCCATTTCAATGTAATTATTGCTTTTTTAAATTCTTCAACAAAGTTTGTCATTTGTTGAAGAACTTAAAAAGCAATAATTACATTGAAATACACTGCTCTGTAAGACAATGTAAAAACAACACACAAAAAGTAACCAGCGAGACCTAATCGGCTAATGTTATAAAGGTATGTCTGATGCAAGACTGATGCTCTGTTTCAAAAGCAATCAGGTAAGGTTCATCATTCATTTCAGCCATTATATCTTTTTAACTCATCCACATCGCAACAATTTTGAGTCATTAAAAAAACTCACAAATCACTCCAGCCATACACACGAACAAAACATACATAAACAAAAGGAAAAATGAAAGAAGATTACAGGTTTTTACTTCAGGTTTAGATATAGGGAAGTGGTAGATCAGACTTCTTTTATAGAAAGACTTTTAAAAGCTCTCCACACCGATTGGTTTCCCCACAACAAAAGCAAAGTCAGAGGCAAAATTGTGGTCTAAGGGAGCAAGGCGAGTTTAGAAGTGACCAAGGTATGGTGTGCACACAGATTTACTTCCCTTGAAGCAAATACATCATATTGACAGCTATGTGTTAATTCCGCACATAATTATTATTTATATGGCTGGAATGACTTGAAGGAGTTAAAATGAACATAGAAACAAAACAGGATGAATGCTTGTACTTGTCCTTTGATATGTTCATGTGTGCTTACACAAATTACTTAGTTGTTATTGTTGGGAGTTTTCCTTATGGAATTGGAGCAATGAATACTCAGTGAAACTGAAAGACTACAGTGTAAATGGATTAGGAAGAGGTCTCATTTTGCCCATGAGACGAGCGTTAAAATATGGGGGGGAGGGGGGGGGGGCCCATGTGTGGATGCACATTTAGTCAGTAAATGTTGGTGTGTGTGTGCGCGAGAGTGTGTATGTGTGTGATTGCATATGTGCACGAGTGTGTGTGCGAAATTACTTATGAGAAATTTTTTACTTTTTTTCTATGTTCATGCTGTTGCGTAGTTGGAATTCCTCAAAAATCAATTGGTTCCACCTGCAGGTCTGGTCTGATTAGTTGTGATGTGGCAGTTTGTCTCTTTCGTCTTTACCATTTTAGTTTGATGGTAAACCTGCACTTCAGATTTTATCTTAGTTCAAAACTTCTTTTTCTTCTTGTTCTGTGTTCCCAGGGCATAATGGCTAAGGTACATATGTGTCCGGTTTTCAGTTTTCACTGGTCTCCCTGCTTCGTACAGCCGACACATTCCAATTTCGGAGGAGCTCAAAGGAAAAAACACTATTTTGAAGATTTTTTTTTTTTAAAGGCAGGAGAATGGGCCAATAAGTCAGAAAGATAGTACCAGTAGATGATATAAAGCAAAGGGAAAAGGCAGAGTCACAGAGAGTGGTAGATTAGGGGAAGTTTCAAGCACAGAACTTTCAGAAAGGGGGGAACTATTTTTACGAAAGACCCCCCGGTATCCCCATGGGGAGACACTCGTGGAGGGGGTGGGGTCGTCCAGCTCCCCGTATGGAGGCACGAGGCATCCACCCACTGCCCCAGTTCAAAACTGATAATTGAGATACCATCCATCACCTAACTCAGGGTTCCTGAATGTTTTCCTCCTAAGGGGTACGCCCACCCTCTGTTTACAGTTTTAAGGGTATCTTCACCCCAGTTTCAAGTTGTAAAGGGTCAAGACGAAAGCATAAAACACCCCACTTACTGCCAACGCTTATAAGACACACGCTTGAAAGCTTCAAGAGCCATGCTGGTTAAATGAATTTCAAGAGTACGAAACATTTTCATTGGATGCTGAGGAAAGGGTCTGCCAATGAGCTTTGAGCTTTCAACGATTAGCGCTTTCTGCACGATCTTGTCGAGTTTTAGATCTAGGCTAGCGACTCCAGCTAGTGGCAGTAGCCTAAAAAAGCCTTGCAGACCACTGAAATACCATGTACATCGTTAGCTTACTGAAAAGTAACGACTCTATCAACGCACGAATCATTTCAATGCATCATCTCACCCATTAATGGAGATTTTACAGGGTAAATCTCAAGCATGGTTTGAGATTCTAGGGGGTGATTTGAGAAGTCTAGTGCGTAAATATGCATAATCTCTATGTTTTCAGGAATCCTGTGTCTAGATGTGAACTGGATTGCTTGTAAACACAAAGTTCCTGCTATTTCCATAAAGTGACGAAGAATGAGAAAAACTTATGAACATTACAAAATTTTTAAGTATGCATCTAGTTTCAGAAAATAATAGCTTCAAAATTGGAATGTATATTTGTGATTCATACTTTACCACAAATGTTCTTTCTCCAATATGGAATATACATACATGTATGTATTTAAAATTATGTATTTGACCACAAATGTTGCTTTTGCCTCAAGAAGGTACTATGTTTTCATTTTAAAAATTTTTTTTACATTAAAAACCCCCATCTGAGTCAGTGGATCATTGTGTGTTCAATTTTGTGTGATGATCCAGCATTAAGTTTGAGTTTGGAGTGGGTCGTGATACGCCAATTAATGTAATTTATTTTAAACATTTTACCACAAAATTGTCCAACCTGTCTATGCCATTTGTTTTGTGTGGGTGCACAGTTCAGACGTATGTTTGAGGTCATTTTTTCTTTGTAGTAGGACAGAACTGACCCTGTTATATCTTAGTAATCTGTTGTTTTGTTTTACAAGGTCTTTGTTCACAATGGTTCTGTTCTCTATTTTGCCATGGTTGTTTATTATAAAAAAAAAGGTTTATGTCTTTTATGATAATTAGATGAAAGTGCACTATTTAGTCTGACATGTACTTTAATGAGAATGTTTGAAATACCTTGTTATTTTTATTTCTTTACATGATACAGTGACAATCTCTTTTGCTTTTGGCAATAATAACTTACTTTGTGTCATTATTCTGATTGTATGACGATTGTTGGACTCTGGAGTTGGATTGTTGGACTCTGGAGTTGGATTGTTGGACTCTGGAGTTGACAAAGTGACAAACTAAAAGTGTACCTCAGATTAGTAAATTTGAAAAAGTCCATTTCAAAAACCAAAAAAAAGGATGTTTTAGCATGATGCTGCTGATCTTCAAGTTGTCAAAACCAGAATGCCTTGATAACCACAAAAGACATGGCTCTTAACACTTGAAAAAAAAGCAGCTCATGTTGTTTGACCAAGGGTAAATCATACTTAAGGCTCCTAAGGTTCAATCACAATTTCGTCAGTGAAATTCAAAAACCTTGTATCTCGATTTTTTAGTCAGCTCTCTAATTTTTCCCACCACCTTCCACCAAAAGCTTGTATCTCTAACGACTTTCTATCTGGGGTAAATGAGGTTGTGAAAATAGAAGAAAAACTCGTAAGTCCCAAATTCAGATCTAGTTAAGGACAAAAACCTCGTATCTTCGTTCTTTTCAAGTCTAACCAAACATTTTTTTCTAAATTTTAACGAAATGCAGGACTAAACTCGCAATGTCTTGAACAACATATTCATCATAGTTAATCAATTGTGGTCAACGCGGTTATTTTTTAAAACATTTTTCTCAAAACTACCAAAATTGAGATACGAGGTGATTCCAGAATCTCCTAATTTTTATAGTTACAAATAAACCTGCTTGGAACAACCCAAAAATCATTTTGATGAAGAAATTTTAAACTCCATCTTTGTGTTCCTTGATCAGAACTAACATTTTTTTTAAAGTTTACTAGTCTGTATGTAGTTATGTACAAGTGAATTCCATGATAAAATTGGTCTTAAAAAAAATAAAATTGTATGGAACCAAAGAAGAAATTCAGATGGATGGTTTTAGTTTTAGCACCAACGCTGACACTGTAACCATCAATCTGCCAAAACCAGTTGATTTAATTCTTGTTTTTCCTTTGACTTGCTAATGTCTTCCATGAGTAGTCCTTATGAGCATTACAGTATTAAAAGAATTATTATCAGGTAAAAGGGCATTTTGGTGTAGAGTGGCACAGTGGTAGCGCGTTCGCTTCGTGTCAAGTAAACCCGAGTTCGAACCTGGGTACAGGGGATTTTTTCCTCTCATTCTGCACTAGGCCTTAACGGTCTGAACGTGGAGTCTTTCGGATGAGACGATAAACCGAGGTCCCGTGTGCCCATGCACTTAGCATACGCTAAACCCAGTGGCAACGAAAAAGTTGTCATGTGGTAAAATCCCCCCCCCCCCCCCCCCCCCCCCCCCCCCCTCATCAGTGACAAAAATCGCATGCAAAAAAAAAAAATAAAATAAATGGGTGGCGCGCCTCTGGCTGCGACGCGCTCTCCAGGTGGGAGCAACCCGAATTTCACAGACGCCTCTGTGACTATAAAGTACCTAATACCTAATTTGCCACGTGAGGACGACCTTGAAATTCACCGAGTTCAATTAGGAAGGTCGGCGTAACTCGGGCAGAACGAGTGCAGGCAAATTAGTAGTATAGAACACTCGTGGCAAATGCCCTATTGCTTCATGTCTTTTGATGGGCCAGTTTATCTATCTCAAGTCCGTGAATCCCCATTAACTTATAAAAGGTGCTTTACAACCTATAAGACTAACAAGTTGTTCGGGTTTAAAAAAAATTATCATTCTTATTCATCTTAACCCTTTCGCCGCCAGACATTATTTATTTAAATAATTCCATTAATCTTACCTGGGTAAAGAAAAAAAATCATCTGCAATATTGCGAATTCCTCTGTGACATGTATAAACTAAGGCCTATCCTTACCTCCCAAGATTATGAAAATAGGCTATTTGGATAACAGACCCCGGTTTGAGGCCTTTTCATGACATGGGTGTTAACCCTTTCACCGCCAATCGCATTTTAGCACCACGGTGATTTAACACCTATGTCACTAAAAGGCGTCAAATTGGGGTCTATTATCCAAAGACCCTGTTGTCTTAGTTTTGGGGAAGTAAGGATAGACCTTATTTTATATAAGACACACACAGAAGAATCCCCAATACTGCAGATGGATTTTGTTCTCTACCCAGGTAAACTTAATGGAAATTTTTGGCTGAAATATGGCTGGCGGTGAAAGGGTTAAATCGTGGTGGTGCTAAAATGCGACATTGAGGGTGAATGCGGATCATCACCAAGACGGTCAGAACAATTATAATAAAATTGTACTAACAAAATAACAATTGTTTGGGATGTGTACTAAAAGTTAAAATGCCTATACTATTAACAATAAGGTGCCTGCATAGCGAGCCTATTAACCCTTTCACCGCCAGTCACATTTTAGCACCACAGTGATGTACCACCTATGTCACTAAAAGGTATCACATTGGGATCTATTATCCAAAGACCCTATTGTCTTAGCTTTGGGAAGCAAGGATAGACCTTATTTTATAATGTCACAGAAGAATCCACAATACTGCAGATGGATTTTGTTCTCTACCCAGGTAAATTTGATGGAGTGTTTTGGCTGAAATATGGCTGGCGGTGAAAGGGTTAATAAGTATATTATATTATATACTGACAGGCAGAAGTTCTGCACACACGCATTGCAAAAATCATCAAAAATGTAAATCAGATTCAAATTTAATTTTACTTTGGGTAATCCTAAATCATGCAATTGTACACACAGCATGATTTAGGATTACCCAAAGTAAAATTAATTTTGAATCTGATTTACATTTTTGATGATTTTTGCAATGCGTGTGTGCAGAACTTCTGCCTGTCAGTATAATTATGTATAAGAAACTTTTTGACAGGGTAATCCCTAATTAAAAAGAACAAGAACAGCACTGTATCAGGTGGCCTTGCATAAATATATTTTTCTACAATTGCAAATAAATAGTGATTCTTGAAAGTGAAATGTTCATTCTATTTCTGTGACACCGATATGACTTGGTTGCAATTTTCATTTGAATGTTAACAGAAAGGTAATGTATTCGAGCAAGAACATGACTAATGGCATGTAACGTCATTATCTGACTATATTTCGGTATGATTCGGTTCAAAACATGTTTCTCAGAAGTTACATGCACAACAGCAATATTTCGAACTTTTCATGAAAAAAAAAAATCTGGTTTTAATCACAATTTAATTACATTACCGTCTTCTATTTTAGTATTTACATGTAATAAGGAAAATGCTTGAAAAATGTTGGAACAATTGCAAGGTTCATCAGAATATGTAGCACAGTGAATGAGAAAAATATATATTGATATTAATATTCTTCCTTATTGTTTGTGCTATTTGCATGGGTGCAACTTTTCCTGGTATACAAGGATTTCCTGTTTTTGAATTTTACCAGAAAAGGAATTTCCTTTTTTTAGATTTGTAAAACAAGATCTTTGTCTGTCTACTGTTTTTAAGCACTTTAAAGCATTTGTATAAATTGTGGAAAAAGCAAACTAAAATACCTTCAGCTGCAGGTCATTACCCCTAGACCCTGGCCTTTCAGGTTTTTTCATTTTGTGTAGTTGCACCCATGTATTTGTGATGAGGTTTTGGAAAACGAGCAAGTGTTCATCAGGTATTTTGCAACTTGTGTTCTTGTTATACTTGGGATGAGGGTATCATGTGATATGCCATGACTGATGGAGTACTAGTCCCGCACCCCCTACTCAAACTGATCATGGTACACTATTCTGTGCTTCATTCTTGGGATTGTTCAATACAGTGTACTGTATACAGTGTTTCAGTTTACACTCTTACACATTTTGGCACAGGAGTTAATAAATTGATATAAAAAGGTCTAAAAAAATTTTAATTTAAAGACCCACCATGGCATGTGTCATAATCATGGTTTTCACGTGTTTTCCCTCTTATAGCTGGTAAGAAATCTTAAGAACTCTTAAGCATAAGATCAAGAGGGAATGTCACATGCGACATGGGGGGTCTTTAAAAGAAAAATATTCCTGTTGGTTTAGTTGTATTTACTTTTTCAATTTCTCTTTCTTCGATTCCTTGTAAAATGTTTACACCAAATAAATATTTTTTGAATTGTGTATCCTTACTTATGCCTCTGGTGTGTCACACAGTGTGTGTGTGTGCGTGACTGTGTGTGCGCACCAGATTTAGTCATGGCATGTATGGCATGTCAATTTCTTATACTAAATGTTTACAACCCCAAATAAGTGATGGTAATAAACAGAGATGAGATTCTCAGAAAACCCAAAAGGAGGAAAAAAGAAGCCGGGGTCCGGGGCCCGGTGTAGGCTACATCAGCAAATGGATAACAACTTCCGTTTTCAGTTTTGCAAACTGCAGAGTAATGATAAATAGAGCAGTCTTGGCTGCCCCAAGCAGTAACCGGAAATGCCCATTTGAAAATAAACCAATCGAGAACAAAATATCAAACTTCTTGCCACATTTACGATTCAACACAAAACCTAACACCCCTACCCCCCAATTTTCTCAATGGATTTATATTGATCTCAAAAATGACCCATGGGGCCATCAAAAAGGAGGAAATCCTCCAAATCTCATCTCTGATAAACTAAAAAGCATGTTTTGCTATGGAAAATTTGTGGAATTCCCGGCTTCACTACACTGTGTTAGAGACAGACACTGAGTGGGTGAATAACTTCAGATTTTACTCTACCCTAAAAATGTGTTCATGCCAATTATACTCGATTGTACTGCACTAAAATTTGTTATGATAATCTAAGAAAGGGGAAGAAATATGTATCTTATATTGCATGAATAATGACAATTTTTTTTAACTTCTTTTTCTGTGTTCCCAGGCCATATACTATAGCCATGTTAAAATGAAATGTGTATGTGTCCAGTTTTAATTTTTCACTGGTTTCTTCGCTGCATTCAGTTAACATGTGATTTTGGAGGAGTTCAAAGGAGAATATTTATTTGGATTTTTTTTTGGGGGGAATGGCCAATAAGGCAGAAAAATAGTAGATGAAGACAGAAAAAGAATAGGCAGTCAAAGAGTGATAGATTAGAGGAATGCAAGCACAGAACTTCCAGAAGGTGGGGGAAATATTGTACTGAAAGATATCTCAGTATTGGCCACTACAACGGCCACTTTTTGCAAGAGTGAATGCCCTTGGTAGACGCTTTAGTACTGACCAAACAAGGGCGTAACTCTTGCCAATAACCCTATTTGAGGCCACTGAATGGCTTCCTTTTGCAAGAGTGAATGTCCTTTTGGATACCGAGTCTGACCAACAAGGGCTTAACTCTTGCTGTCAAGGGCGTTAATAGCCCTAGTTGCAGTGGCCAATACCCACTGAGGATTATAACTCACCTTAAGGTGACACACTGCGTGTTCGGAGGGGAATTATTGTTTATTTTTGTTTCTCAGGAACTAATACAGATATTTACATGAAATTTTGCACACCGATATTGATACAATGCATCACTCTGTCCATTGTAAGCCAACTTTGAAGACTCTATGTGATGGCATTATGAAAGTATGGAGTCCAACTAAAAAAAATTCATATGATGTTTTATCCCCTCAACAGCACTGGATTGAAGCACTGCATAGTGATGCTGATCATTTGTCCACTTTCCTTAGACATCAAAGAGTGCAACTAACATAAAATTTATCATCTCTGAGTAGCTAACTTGCATTCTTTGTCTCAAGTAAGATCAAGTGAATTTTCACTATTGTTTGATGAAACAAAGAATGCGGGTTAAGAACTCAGAGATGCTGAATTTTGTGTTAGTTGCACTCTTTGATGTCTAAGGAAAGTGGACAAATGATCAGCATCACTTCAATCCAGTGCTGTTGAGGGGATAAAACATCGTATGAATTTCTTTTAGTTGGACTCCATACTTTCATAATGCCATCATAGTCTTCAAAGTTGGCTTAAAATGGACAGAGTAATGCATTGTATCCTGAGAAACAAAAATAAACAAAAATTCTCCTCCGAACGCGCAGTATGTTACCTTAACAGTCACACAAAACAGAAGCAATGGGCTCAGTCTCTTTTATTACTTTCCAAATTGTAGTATTTTTGACACAATCCAGTCATGAGCTCACAAATTAAAATAAATAATAGTTCTTTCCTCTTCCTCTTGCACTTATTAAGACCTCAAATAAAACACAGGTCACAAAATAACTCATTACATGTTCTAATACAACCCATACATCAAACGTGCATTGCATCACATCATACTCTCACTACAGTGCATTCACATTGCAATTCAACTTTCTACATTTCATCGCACCTATTGCAATTTCCTAACCAAAACGCACATGAATACTCACACTGTACACTCGGTCATACTGTACAAACATTCTGGGTTTACAAGAAAAGTTCACCACTTATAGGGGCACACTGACGAATGGGTTTTTGTAAGAAACATGTCGAGATCACCAGGAAAACACCCTTTACAGAGATTGCAACACTCACTTTGCTCTGGTTTCCTAGAAATCAAACCGTCTAATCGGCGATTCGTCTTTGGCAGAGGAGCTGCAAGTCGGATTCTTTCAGTGAAAGAGAAGGCATGTGCCTTCTCTTTTCTAATGGCCGCCTGAGTTTAGACGAAATTGTTTGCACAAAATTTCGACAATACAAGCCATTTTATTTATTTTATGCAGTTTACAAAAAAGTTTTATTCGTCAGGGTGTCCCTTTAAACAAAAATGTCCATGAAAGAAGTTCAGTAAAATTCCAAGACAATGCTCTCTTCATACATTGCACCTTGGTTGGCTGTTTTTTCCCCAATATTTTCCACTTTTTAGTCTCACACACCTTTTCTTCCTTTCTATACAACTGGAAGAGCTTTACCTGGAACTTTATTCACACACACACACACACGTCAACATTTGTGCTGCACCATTTTTACCCGGCCAGAGGCCGAGGTATTGCGATCGGTTTGTGTGTGTGTGTCTGTCTGTGTATCGATTATCTTAAAAACTACTGTTTGGATTATGATTAAAATTGGCAGAGGGGTAGACAGCTTGAAAAGGAAGCTTCCTTTCGTTAATCAACACCGTGCTGACCTTGACCTTGAAAACCGAAATTTCCTTCTTTGGGCTATGTAATTTCCCCCCAGCTTTATTTCGTGAACTAGTGAACAGAATCGCTTCAAATTTTGTGTGGCGGTGTACCATGGTGCAAGGAAGTTTGTATAAAAGTTCAGCTGTATCTCGTGAACTACTGAACAGAATCGCTTCAAATTTTGGGCTATGTATTTTATGCGTTCTGTAAGGGTGGAAAGTGGTGTGTTTATTGGGGGGGGGGGGGGGGGGGGGAGAGGACATCACTCGGTGCAAGGAAGTTTGTATAAAAGTTCAGCTGTATCTCGTGAACTACTGAACAGAATCGCTTCAAATTTTGGGCTATGTATTTTATGCGTTCTATAAGGGTGGAAAGTGGTGTGTTTATTGGGGTGGGGGGACAGGACATAACTCTGGCCGGGTTTGCATTGTCACAATGCGTTGCTGCCGCTCGGCGATGCCCTTGTTTTTTTTACATACATCTAGCAATCCTTGTCAAACACTGATACTGCGATAGAATTTTACCAGCCACACAATGATGCAAACTTTACAGCAACTACCAAATAAACACTGTCAATACGAGTCTATCAACCATAGCACAATTTGTACACATGGTACTCACAATAAGAGTCGACTACATGAACCAAAATACAAATCCCTAATGCCCCCTGTCCACACCATGCAGTTTGTCTCATGATCAGACAAGGCACTGCATGGCATGTACAAGTACATCACCCTACCCCACCCTTTAAAATGGAGAAAGATATTTCTATTCTAGTTTGTTTTCAGCTCCCAGTGACAGAAGTGATGACAAATCTCCCTGTCAATGAATGCAAAGAAACATGGTTTGCAGGTATAACAAAGACTGGAACTGGAAGTGAAAGAGGTATAAGGATGCAACATTATCTTTGAAAGGGGGGGGGGGGGGGTGTTTCTGATCATGGCAATGTGTGCCAATAACAACCTTCTCTGCTCTCTAGTTCAATGCTCCCACCCCTAAAAAAAAAAAGAAGGCAGATCTCCATCATGGTAAACAATAGGATTGCTCCCAGGCTGGGGAACCAAGTCTCTTCATGGAAGGTCCAGAAAGTAATCATCAAAGAAATATACACTATGTTACATTACGTTTTTATATTCATGAATAAGGCGAAGTCAAACACACACACACACTCTCTCTGACCTGACAAAGTGGGCCCAGCTACAAAAAAAGAAGAAAACAAAAGAAACACCAATAACCGAAGTTAGGCCCAGTATCCTTGCGGGGGAGTGGGACCGTGCTGGTACTGGGAAGTGGGGGGAGGTGGTGGAGGCGGAGGCGGGGGTCCCCCTCCGTGAAGGTGGGCCCTGACCCCGCCAGGGGCGGACTGGGGGATGAAGTGGGGGGCGGGGAGGAAGGTGGTGGAGGAGGAGGCGGGCATGGATGTGCTGATGAAGTGGGCCTGAGGCCCCGGCAGGCTGTATGACTGGGAGAAGGGTGGGTAGTGGTGAGACTGGGGCTGGGCCATCTCCCCTTGCCCCGTGTGGGTGAAAGGGTGGGGCGCCAGCTCACCCCCTTGTGGGTGGCCGGGGGGTGGAGGGTAAGGGTGGGGGGCACCGGCCATCTCCCCCTGCCCTTGGTGGGGGATGTGGTGGAACTCGGCCTGGCTGTTGGGGAGGGGGGGCAAACTCCTGGAACTGCATGCCCGGGGGAGGAGGGGGCTGGGGCGCCCCCCCGTGCTCCAAAAACTGCTGGTGCATGGGCGGGGGCGGGGGTTGGGGCTGGCCCCCTACCGCCGGGTCGAAGGGCTGGGGGGGTTGTCCATTGAGGTGGGGCCCCCCCCCCGGGTGCTGGATGATCTGCTGGGGAGGGAGACCCTCCATCTGCCCACCGTGGGGCGACTGGTGGTGCTGAGGGAACTGAGCGTGGGGGTGGAAGTGGGGAGGGGGAGGAGGGGGAGGGAGGTGGGGCGGGGAGTCCTGTTGCCGCAGGGGTGGGGGTCCCCTCTCCTCCCTGCCTGGGGGGCTGTGGTTGTTCTGTGAGCGGGGGGCCCCACCCTGCTGGTTTTGCTGCTGGGTGGGTGTGCCCGGTTTGGGGGAGTCGCTCTGGTTGGACGGGGACTGGCCGCTGTTGTCTTCCTCCTCCAATCCGTTCTCTTCAAACACAATAATTGATTATGAGCATTTATGAGGCTTACCTTGAATGAGCCCATGGTTCTTTAACAGCAAAACAATGAGCCTTTTGTTTAGCTTTACCTCAAAGGAGCGCATGGCGCTTTAACAGCAAAACTATCCCTCCCCATCTTTTGAAGCCGCCTGCAATTTCAAATATTTTTCCCTTCAACAAAGGAAAAAAAGACTTTAGATAACAATGTTTAATGTTTATTCATTCTGACATGAAACAATCTTCAAATGGATTTGTTTTTTTATATTCAATATGAGCAACAAGATGTTTCTGTGTTCAACAATGTATCTTCACGAATCTGTAACTCAAATCTTTTTTCAACTTTTTTGTGTGCTTTACCTTGAACAATGTTTGATGTTAGTGTTTTCACTAAAAAGAAATAAATACTGTAGAGGAGTAAAGGAGATGCTTGATGCCTTAGAAATAAGCAGGTGAGATATTTCCCCAAATCAATTGAACAGACTGACAAAGAAATCTCTAATTTTTATTTCAAAGATGAATTCACAACCCCTGCAACCTATTTGGCACCGAAAGGGTTTAGTCCCAAACAATTTTTTCTCAGACATCTTTTTTTACTTGGTCAATAATTCAGAGCACAAATTTTCGATTTTAATATCTTTTTCAACAGCATCTTTAACAATGGCAGCAATTATGACATGTGGAAACATAACAATAGGAATACTTATGCACCCATGCTCACCTACCCATATCTTTTTTTTTTACTGTGGAATACAATTATCACATGTGGAAACATAACAATAGGAATACTTATGCACCCATGCTCACCCACCCATATCTTTTTTTTTTACTGTGGAATACAATTATCACATGTGGAAACATAACAATAGGAATACTTATGCACCCACGCTCACCCACCCATATATTTTTTTTACTGTGGAATACAATTATCACATGTGGAAACATACATGTAACAATAGGAATACTTATGCACCCATGCTCACCCACCCATATCTTTTTTTACTGTGGAATACAATTATCACATGTGGAAACATACATGTAACAATAGGAATACTTATGCACCCATGCTCACCCACCCATATCTTTTTTTACTGTGGAATACAAAGCATTTTGTGAGCAATTTTAACTACTCTCACCTTTTCTGCGTTTTCTATCCTGCTCTCCTTCTTCAGTGGGCATTCCTCGTTTCATCCCTCCTGCACACACGCATACAAACATTTGCCCGTTTTCTAAACAAACCTTGAAGAGCCTGTGAAAAAAACCCTCTAAGGCCGTGTACACACATAAGCGGATATTCCATGCGGGAACCCATGCGCAAGCCATAAATAAGTGAAACAAAGAAGGGAAAAAATGTGAAAAAATTTCCACTATATGCGTGAACTTTTATCCTTCTTTCTTCCACTTATTTATGGTTTTCCATACGGAACTTACACGTCTAATGTGAATCCGGCCTAAAGGTAAATATTACAGAGTTTACGACAGTAACTTCCAAACAGGATGTTTTTTTTCCATGTCAAGAGAAAATCTAAGAGCCTTTCTCATAACAGATAAACTCTTCAAAAATATGTTGATAAACTATCTAATGGACCATAATACAAGTAAAAGTTTCGGTCCATTGATTTCAACGAAATACATACCGAATTTTACGGACTATAAGCCGATACTTTTTTTTCTCAGGTTGAGACTCCTGCGCCTTATAATGTGACTAATAATATAGTAAGAAAACATAAGAATTTTTTTTTACAAAATCTGAATTTTGTGTAAAATTTGGGAGTCAGAAAAATCATTACATATAGACAGTTTACTTGCCTTTTATAAATAACATTCCCTTCCACAGTTCCAAAGGAAAACACTTTCACTATGAAATGACTGAAAAAACGCCTCCACAAAAACTGTAGTCACCACCCCTACCCCCTTATTACCTCCCACCCCCATCTACCCACTCCCAGTGATTTAAAAAAACCATTTCTATTAATGACTACCCACCAACGACTTGTGTCAGAACCAGTCCATTTAATACCCCATGAATTCACTATCCAGGCCTTTGCTAAAAAAACCATAAACCATATTTTTCGGACTATAAGGCGATATTCCCCCCCCCCTCCCCCAGATTGACTCTTGCGCCTTATAATGTGACGAATAAAATAGTAAGAAGCTATAATAACAAAATCTGAATTTGGTGTAACATTTGGGGCAGGGGAGGGGAAATGTGTGCACTTTACACTCCCCCAAAATATGGTACCAGTCCTAGCAAAAATAAATAAGCAACTGGGACTGACAGGTCCAGTTTTGCAATCAGTATTTTACCGGTGTTTACCAGTTAACCCAGACCTAGTTACCCCCTACACAAGTCTTGAGTAGTCTGGATAGCTGAAATGAGTAGTTTTGGAATGAAATGTATAGTCCTATTCATTAAAACCATCAAACACTGTTCACTGAAAATGAGTAGCAATCAAGAATTAAAGAGCATTATCATCAATTTTGAATAGTAGTAGAGATCCAAATCGAGTAGAATACCGTATTTTCCAGACTATAAGGCGATACTTTTTTCTCAGACTGAGACCCTTGCGCCTAATAATGTGACAGATGACATAGTATGAAAATACTATAACAAAATTTGAAATTTGAGTAAAATTTGGGGGGTGCGCCTTATACAACGCAGGGCCTTATAGTCCGAAAAATATGGTACTACTCGAAAAGAGTAGAGTAAGCATGTCTGTTAACCTGATCACTGTCTACCCGAACAAAGAAAGCACTGACCATGCGCGGGTCCCCCCCAGGGTTGAGCCTCGTGTCTGGAGGGGGGCGGCATCAATGGGCGAGGTCCATTGCCCTGCTCGGCAGCGGAGGGGGCCATGCCCAGGGCACCGGGGGGAGGGGGAGGGGGCATCATGCTGCCAGCGCTGCTGGTCACAGGCACTCCAAACCTGCACAACAATATTTTCAAACACGGGACCATATAATATAACTACATAGGTGCTCCTGGGAAATTTCAAAAATCCTGCAAGGCAGGGGTCCAGGGGCCACCCAGGCCCCGGCGGAGTGCAGTGACAGCGCCACTCCTGGGGGTTCCGGGGCACAATGCCCCCTGGAAGCTGAAGGGAAACAACAGTTTCCAATGTAAATGACAGGCTTTCGTTGCACTTTCACTTCTGGTTTTAAACTTCATGACCTTTATAACCAGCAAAATGCATCTTCTCAAATTCTCATAATCTGGTGACGCCGGCTCCAGGCAATAAAAAAATTCTGAACTTCAGGACATCCTGAAAGCAGGAGCATCCATGTAACTAACAGCAACACCCCGAGCTTGCTACGCCCTGCGCTCGCTTCGCTTCATGGCAGCTTTTCCCCGACACAGGTCTTTAGAAAAGCAGTTGCCAGAAGAGCACTTCAAAATGTCTCCCACTGTAGTCTATGTTTGCGGAGCCCCCTCAGCTCTCACTTTGCTATTGGTCCTTCGAAATGTCTTCCACTGCATTCCCCTGTTAATGCTGCTGCATTCCCCTGTTAATGCTGATCAAGAATATATATGGTCATAGTTGTCTAATACCAACGGTTTTGAATTATGAGCATTTGTCTTCAGAGCCCCATCAGTTTTCACTCTCACTGTGTGGCACATAGCGTGAAGAGGAGCACCCCAAAAAAAACCAACCTGTTGTCTTCCGCGGGCAGGGAAGATGGAGGCACGTGATGGGCCTGGGAGACAGGGGAGAGACTGTTGGGGGGCTCACCTGTTGTCTTCGGCGGGCAGGGAAGATGGAGGCACGTGATAGGCCTGGGAGACAGGGGAGAGACTGTTGGGGGGCTCACCTGTTGTCTTCGGCGGGCAGGGAAGATGGAGGCACGTGATGGGCCTGGGAGACAGGGGAGAGACTGTTGGGGGGCTCACCTGTTGTCCTCGGCGGGCAGGGAAGATGGAGGCATGTGATGGGCCTGGGAAACTGGGGAGAGACTGTTGGGGGGCTCACCTGTTGTCCTCGGCGGGCAGGGAAGATGGAGGCATGTGATGGGCCTGGGAAACTGGGGAGAGACTGTTGGGAGGCTCACCTGTTTTCCTCGGCGGGCAGGGAAGATGGAGGCACGTGATATGCCTGGGAGACAGGGGAGAGACTGTTGGGAGGCTCACCTGTTTTCCTCGGCGGGCAGGGAAGATGGAGGCACGTGATAGGCCTGGGAGACAGGGGAGAGACTGTTGGGGGGCGGGGGCAGCTGCGCGTGTGCAGGCACCGTGTGGATAGCCTGCACCTGGATGGCCTGAGGCATGGCGAAGGAGACCGGGTGGCCGGGGGCCATGGCCGCAGGGAGGCCCGGGTGGGCCGGCTGTAGCTCCATCTGCCCTGCTGGCACACCTGGGGGATTTCATGAGTTATGGCTGTTAAACACAAACCTTAAACAGACGCCCAAGTACTTGTTCCTGGGGGAGTTCATGACAAGTTATGGCTGTTAAACACAAACCTTAAACAGACGCCTAAGTACTTGTTCCTGGGGGATTTCATGAGTTATGGCTGTTAAACACAAACCTTAAACAGACACCCAAGTACTTGTTCCTGGGGGATTTCATGAGTTATGGCTGTTAAACACAAACCTTAAACAGACACCCAAGTACTTGTTCCTGGGGGATTTCATGAGTTATGGCTGTTAAACACAAACCTTAAACAGACACCCAAGTACTTGTTCCAAAGATGAAAAGTTTGATTTATTGAATAGATGCCAATACTGAATGGGGGGAGCCACATTGTTCAGGCAAATGTAAACCAAAAAAAATCTATTCTTGAACTTCCCGACTAAGCGAGTCTTCATTATTTACCCCAACCAGCCACTAATCGTCTCATCTGTTTTCATTTCTTATTCTTCTACGATCATCAGAATGCCCATACAGCAACACAAACCAAGTAATGACTGTTGATTGTTTAAAAGCATCCAGTAGAATGGGGTGGAAATCCACGAAAAAGGGCAATGCGGTACAGTAGAACCTCCTTTACAAGACCTTAAAAAAGCATAAAAAATGAGGTCTTATAAGGGAGGGGTCTTAAAGGGAGGTAATTTAATACTTACAAAGAAGGGCAATGTCTCAGAGAAGTAGGTCTTATGTGGGAGGGAGTCTTATAATGGGAGGTCTTATAAGGGAGGTTCCACTGTATGTCATTATGGAGTCCAACCTGTCTCAGACAATGGGCTGTTCAGGTGGTGTTATTGTCCTTAGCCCTTGACAACTGGTGGCCTTTCATTCAAAGGCTTTTCTTAGCAACGTGAAACTCGCTCTCTCTTTCTCTCTGTGTCGCTCTCTATCAATAGAAATTTGCCTCGCATTTGATGAAGGCAAGTAATATAATATTTTGGGATAGTGATCTCCAGTCTGGCAGCTAAAAGAGCTCTCATTCAAACGTATCATGGATAATCATCAGTACCTGACAGTAAAAAAAAAACCAGTCGATAAACGGTATAAAAGATAGTCCATTGACATATTATTGGATTTATTACAAAAACTAATAACTTGAATCAAACAATGACTGCAGAAATATAAAAAGGGTTTTTTGCTTTTTATACTTCAACAGTTTTGTTTTTTTATACAAGTTATTAGTTTTCGTAATAAGTTGAATAATATGTCAGACTATCTAAAGATAGTC
>JAGGCT020000828.1:0-25000 GCA_017654935.2 Phymorhynchus buccinoides
TCAGCAATATTGTAGCAACATTTTGAGCTAATTACATTATTTCAATAATCACTGTGACTAATATGCAATACCAGGCTAAGATTAGGACCCCGCTTTGCCCGCTGATCTCTCTGTAGTTTGTTGGTGGAGGTTTGCACTGAGTAACCGTGGCTCACAGTATTCATTGGGTGGTACTGGTCAAGAATATCTCTGGGACCAGCAGCCGTGGCACAATGGTAGCATCGCGGACTGATGGCTAGGTCTTGGGTTCGAATCCCATCAGCGACGAGTTTTTTTTCTCTGTCCTGGGCCGACCCCTACCAATGGGAAGACTGAAGACTGAAGCCACACAATCGAGCTTCATCCACTTGACGGGTGCGATTCTGAGAGCAGGGGCGGATCTGAGGGGGGTTTCCTGGGTTTCCGGAAACCCCCCTCTACCCCAAGATGTATCTTATACAAGGGTAAAAAGTAAGAAAATGACTCGATTGTTGCCTTAATAATCACCAAATTGCGAAAATGTCCGGGAGCTTTGCTCCCTGGACCCTCTAAAGGGCATTGCCCCTTAACCTGGAACCTACGCAGTTCCCTGGACCCCCGGCGGAACCCCCCCTTAAGAATCATTTGGTCCGCCCCTGGAGAGTGTTGCTCTAATTTCATGACCAACGTTGCAGGTGTTTGCATCTCTTGGGCCTGGTTGACGCCAGGATACCATATGATATAATATGATATTTTGAAAGGAAGCGAAGAATACAACGATGTCGTAGTATGTATTATCAGACCAAATTGGAACTCAATAGCAAACATCTTCATGATAATCATCCTCATCCCCCCATCAATTATCATATAAACTGAGAAAGTCACAAATTATGTGGCCATGCATGCCCTATTCACACGGTGATCTCTGTTTTGATCACCAATCCTGTCTATGCCTTGATGCGTTTTAGGTCAAAGTCATGGGGATGAGTATGTTAATGGGAGCTGTCGTTGGACTGACGTGGTGGCGCCCTCGCACAAGGACCTTACTCACGCTGGATCTGCGACCAAATATTATGTTCGTCAATAGGGGGCTTAGTATGTTGTGTCCAGCATAATGTTAGATCAGAACAGGCTTCAGTGAACTCCACTGAAGTGACTCAGGAACAAGCAGTGTCTCCTCTGGTGGTTGTCTCCTGACGGCCGAACATAGATTCGCTCCCCTTGGACTGCTGATTTTGGATTCTGCGACCTGAAAAAGCGGGTGTGTGGCTGCGAGTTTGGGACTCAAGATGAGCAGTATGAGAGCAACTTCACTGTATGGCCCAAACAATGGGACGGCAAAAACAACAACAACAAAATGTATGGGTCTTAGATTTACGGTCAACAATACTCGAGTTTAACTGGACAAATAGGTTTGTCTTGGGCTTATGGCTTACACTGCTAATGGTTGTTTTGAGTTGGGCTACCGATAGGCCTGGTGGTTCCTTGACAGGAGTTTTCACTGAAAGTTTGGAGTGCATAATATGCTTTACTGCACACTTTGGGCGGTGCTGATGAAGGACATTAATTAAGGCTTTTGAGATCTATGGCCAACAGTATTTTGGTTGGTTTCCTTCCGTTGCAGATGATGCTCGACTATTGCTCCGCGATGACGTCCACGACTTTCCCACCACGTGGGTGTTGAGTGGGTCCGAAGAAGATGGCTGGTGAGGCCGATCCTCGCTCTGAACTGCCTGTTGCAGTGAGGACAGGGATGACGCCCACAACTTTCCCATCACGTGGATGTTGAGTGGGTCCGACGATGGCTGGTGAGGCCGATCCTCGCTCTGAACTACCTGTTGCAGTGGGGGCAGAGAATGTATGACGATGAGTCAGGTTGGGGGGCGTTAGCTCTGCGTTTTCGCTGCTGGCGTTGCAGCTCCTTGGCTTCAATGCGCCTGGCCTAAAAAAACCATGCACTCCCGCTTTGATCAGAGAGCGCCAGGCAGGGCGGTTTTATGCCGATTCTTCCCAACAACTGGACTTCAATGCTGCAGCGCTTCATGGAGGCTTTCATGGAGTCTTTGTATCGTTTTGGCCACCATGGGAGCGCTTGCCTTCTAGCAGTTCGCCGTAGAAGAGCCTCTTTGGAAGTCGGTTGTCTTCTATTCTACAGACATGGCCTGCCAGCTCACAGCGAATCAGCACGGCATGATAAAGATAAAGATAAAGACAGATAGACTATAACACGGGCAGACACATAATTACAAAATGCGAGCTTTATACATAAATGCGTTATCATCAATTATGTCAGAACACCTGGAGTAAAATGACGCATACCTGCACAGTACGCGCCCATGCAGCTTTACACACACACATACACACACACACACACACACACACACAGAGTCACACACACACTCTCACACACACACACACACACACACACACACACACACACACACACACACACATACACGGCACACACACACACACACACACACACGCGCGCGCGCGCGCGCGCGCGCGCGCGCACGCACACACACACACACACGCACACACACAGAGTCACACGCTCACTCACTCACGCACACACACGCACGCACACACACACACACGCGCGCGCGCGCGCGCGCGCGCGCGCACACGCGCACACACACACACGCACACACACAGAGTGAGCTAAAGCCCGCACGTGCAGTGTTAACTTTAAGTGATAACTATCGGTGCAGCAGAAACACACGTGCCAGACGAGAGGCAGGTCGAATTCAGGCACAGACTGATATATTTGCTGCCAGGCCTCAAGAACCTGTGCACAGTTATCTGTGAAAGGTGTCAAGACTTGCGAAATCTTACCAATAATTGTCACGGATATTTTATCTGGAGGAGAATGCGTCTTTGCACCAGTAAATGGCATGCGTGAAACTTTTCCATTATTAAACTTTGTAAAAAAACAAAAACACCTGTGCGCTAAGCATAGTTTTATAAAACGTTGAAATTGTGATTATATGTCATGGATAAGGAAAGTGTAGCGCGTGCATGTGTGTGTGTGTGTGTGTGTGTGTGTGTGTGTGTGTGTGTGTGTGTGTGTGTGAGAGAGAGAGAGAGAGAGAGAGAGTGTGTGTGTGTGTGTGTGTGTGTGAAAGAGAGAGAGAGAGAGAGAGAGAGAGAGAGAGAGAGAGAGAGAGAGAGAGAGAGAGAGAGAGAGAGAGAGAGAGAGAGAGAGAGAGAGAGAGAGAGAGTCAAATATATATAGACAGTCACACAAAGAGAACCTAAGACATAAACAGAGAAAGAGAGAGGGGCTAAAAACCTGACTGAAAACAGACTGTCAAATAGACGAAGACTCGGACATACACTGCGGATACAGAGAGAACTTGTGGCACAGGCAGGTAAAAGGAGGCCTACCCACCAGAATGAGAGACTTAGTGCGATTTTTCTCACGCCAGAGGGCATGACGCTCGTGTGGGGCTAATCCTCTCTATATTATTAGTTGGGGATAAAGAAAGAGAGAGAGACAGTGAGTGGTCCTACCATCACTCTCTCTCTCACTACGCCCAAGTAAGAAAATCGCGTGATAAGCCCCTAGTGCATTGACTGCCCTCTGGCGTGAAAAATATCGCCATAGGTTGACCATTTTAAGGTTACATTATCTAATATAAAATTATAACACTGCTGGTGACATCGCGTCATCAACAGTACGGCCGTGTACACACATAAGCGGATATTACATGCGGAAACCCGTGCGCAATCCATAAATAAGTGAAACAAAGAAGGGAAAAGATTTGCGCACGTGTCTGAATTTCCCCTATATGCGTACATTTTTGTATCCTTCTTTCTTCCACTTATTTAGGGTTTTCCGTACGTCTAATGTGAACCCTGCCTTACTCACAAACAATCTATCATTTAAAACTTGAATTTTGTTCTCTTCTAAATTGACGATCAACGAAAATTGGACCGTTGCAGAAGCAAGGCGCTCCCCATTTATTTTTTATTTGTTGTTGAATAATATATTTTTTTAAATTTTAAGGCATAGGCCTACCTATTAAAAGACTTAATAATTTACCTCTGATAAAAAAAGTTTTTGTTTTGTTGGTTTGTCAAGTTGCCCGACTTTTACTCTTGTCAGTCAGCGAGATTTATGTATTTCGAAATTAAATCTGATGAAGGGCCAGCCACACGTCCACTAAGATCGCACGACTGTACGATACGATTCGATCACGTGGTCTCCATAAACACATGTGATTGGTGCATGGAGATCATGTGATCGAATCGTATCGTACAGTCGTGCGATTTTAGTGGACGTGTGGCTGGCCCTTTAAAGACCATTCCATTGAATTTTGGACTGATTCCAGATAGCAATTCCGGTACATCGTTTCAACACTTAATTTTTTTTGCGCATCACTTCATTTGTTTATTTAGTTGCAGGATTGCACAGAAACATTACGGGCAGATTTTCGTGCGATTTTGTTGAAATGGGGGGTATTCACGAAATGGCTTGATGAAGTTCTGCTTAACGTCCTCCGGTCTGAAACAGACACATAATGGGACATTAGTAGATTTAGAGATGGTGAGAACGATCTTGGAGGCAATGCCCGGAGGCAGTGCAACACCAGGAAAGTCCCGAATTTGCAACATTACAGATGTAAGAGTACAAAATATCGATAATTGGATTAAATAGGAGCCGGAGCTTGGACAGACATGTTTGTACTGGATGTTTTCCCCAGTTATTTCGGTTATTAAAGACCCCGCACGTCACGTGTCACATTATACTAGGAAGATTTCTTAAGATTCCTTACTATGGGAAGACGGGGTAAAAAGCGCATGGGCGGGTAAGAAGCCCACCCCAATTATCTCATGAAATAAAGACAATTTCATTCAAATTTGCCCATGAGACGAATGCTAGACATTAACGCTCGTCTCATGGGCAAAATGAGACTGAAATTTGCTTCATTTCATGAGATAATTGGGGTGGGCTTCTTACCCGCCCATGCGCTTTTTACCCCGTCTTCCCCTAGCTATAAGAGGGAAAACACGTGAAATCCGTGATTTTGACACGTGACGTGCGGGATCTTTAAGACGTGTAGGAAATCAACATTGCCTGACAACGCATGAAATGCCCTTTGCATAGCTGTGACATGCAGCAAGGTTAGCAAAATGAAAGAGAATTGGCATCAAGACGGTAAACAAACAGCACAATAAGAGTAACATAACATGGAATGGCACGTGGCATGCCAATCTGCTGTGCCTTGTTGCATCACCGGGTCTGGCTGTCGGTTGTGGGGCGTGAGAAAATTGTTGTTTTTAGCTCAGAGGAAGGATATAAGTAAATACGATTCGATGTACTACAGAGGAGGCAAGCTGCCCCGACAAAGTAACCGCCATGGAGGTTATGCTGTGTGTCTGTGTGTGCGTGTGCGTGTGTGCGTGCGTGCGTGTGTGCGTGCGTGCGTGTGTGTGTGCGCGTGTGCGCGTGCGTGTGTGCGTGCGTGCGTGTGCGTGCGTGCGTGCGTGCGTGTGTGTGTGTGTGTGTGTGTGTGTGCGTGCGCGCGCGCGCGTGCATGTATTTTTCCTTTTCTGATTTTTTAAATTTTAAAACTCCAAAAATATTACAATTCCTTTACACTTAAAAACTGTACTAGACTATGCATCGCTTCTAACCCCTGCCCCCATCTCTGTCTGTCTTTCTTTCTCTTTCTTGCATATACAAACATACAACAACAACAACAACATACAGTATTTATATGGCGCTAAATCTTGATAGAAATCAAATCCAAACGCACACGCGCGCGTTCAACATTCACAACGCATTCAAACAGAGACACTATAGAAAAACGAACAAGAAGATAAAGACACACGCGTATGAGAAATAGACCTAAAGCAAAGAAAGAGGAGGGAAAGGGAGAATGATCTTCAATGACGGGGATGACGGAGAATGATCTTCATACACGCGCAAATGTGTGCACAACACACACACATACATACTCACACATGCTTCCGCTGTTGGGATGATCCCTTGAGGTTTTTTTTTAGCCAGGGTATGCAAACAACAAAACAACATCGTTTTCTATATTTAACGTTAATTTTCATGCATAGAAAACGATTAAAATGTATGCATTCGCTAATAGTAGGATACAAAGGCAAGACGAAAAAAACAAAAACACACAATGAACCAAGACTGTGACGGAGGGCATTAATATGCATGTTATCCGAAAATTGTTGCGAGCGCAAGTTATTCGTCTGGCATCGTTCAAAAACGACAAGGGCATGCATACTGCACCAGCAAGAGCAAAACGGCTCCCCCGACATTGTCTGCTTTTTGTCACGCAGCAGACGACGCTATTATATGCATTTTCTAGAGGTGGGGGAAAAACCGGTTTGAACCGAAAAACCGGTGCTAAACTTTCACGGTTCGAAAAACCGGTTCGAGCTGCTGTCAACCGTTTTTCTTAGAATAACGCATTCTTTTCGAAAAACAACACTGATTCTTAGCGCAGATTGGGTGTTTGTAAACCAAGAGTAGCTGTTTCTAGTTTGTGGTGGTGTATGGCTTTGACTTTGACTAAGTGTTGAGTTGAGTGTGTGTGTGTGTGTGTGTGTGTGTGTGTGTGTGTGTGTGCGTGTGCGTGTGCGTGTGCGTGTGTGTGTGTGTCATAAGTCATAAGTTTCTTGTGTGTGTGTGTGTGTGTGTGTGTGTGTGTGTGTGTGTGTGTGTGTGTGTGTGTGTGTGTGTGTGTGTGTGTGTGTGTGTGTGTGTGTGTGTGTGTGTGTGTGTGTGTGTGTGTGTGTGTGTGTGTGTGTGTGTGTGTGTGTGTATGTGTGCGCGTGCGTGCGTATGTGTGAATATTCTGACAAATAAATATGTGTTTGCATAGGTGAAACTAGTGATGCGAATACTGGTTTAAAAATCCGGTTCGAATAGTGAAAACCGGTTTAAAACCGGTTCGGATTTCTGAACCGGTTCTCAAGTCTAGCATTTTCCAAGCTACTTTCCCCATTCATTTACCAGTAAAACAAACGGCACTATTAGTTTTCTGAGTCCCACCCCTGCATCGCTCAGTCGTGTCCTATTATGAGTTCCAAATAGCAAAATAGACGACGGCTATTCAGGATAGCTGGGCAGGAATTTGTTGAAATGAAGAAGCTCTCCCCAGGACACAGACATCTCTATTATCTCGACCAAGAGGACTTTAAAATTGTTGGCATTGGAAAGGGTTTCCTAAAACAGACTGATCCCCATGGCCGCAGTAGAACCTGTTAGACATATTCATTCACAACAGCCTGAGCCAGAGAATGATTTTCTATTGCTATTGGCCACTGCAACGACCACCTTTTGCAAGAGTGAATGCCCTTGGTAGATGCTTGAGTACTGACCAAACGAGGGAATAACTCTCGCCAATAACCCTATTTGGGGCCACTGAACGGCTGCTTTTTGCAAGAGTGAGTGCCCTTTTGGATACTGACCAACAACGGCTTAAGTCTCGCTGTCCAGGGACGGTATTCATGTCGAGATAGCATGAGACTTAGCATGATGCTAACTTAGAAGCTCTTCCAATGTCCTATAGGATTTAATAGGACTTTTGGAAGAGCTTCTAAGTTAGCATCATGCTAAGTCTCATGCTATCTCGACATGAATACCGTCCCAGGGCGTTAATAACCATAGTTGCAGTGGCCAATAGAAAAATAATCATCATACAGCTGTTGCAGAAGCGGATTTAGGGGGAAGGGTTTAGAAATATACCTACATGCGTGGGTTCCGGACTTCCTTCTGCTGATAAGTTTCTCAAACAGCTACATGCAATTGCACATATCCACCCATATCACCCTCCCCTCCCCAAAATAAAATGAAATAACAGAAAGAAATGAGAAGATGCAGAAATCCATGACCTTATGCCATATCCCATGCCATAGGTGTCGATTATTTTCAAATTCCTTCTTTGGGGACATCTTTTACATTCAAATTATCATCATCATCATCATCATCAGATTTGGTAACGCAAATATGTATGTGTGTGTACATGTAGATGCGCTTTGTTTTGTTTGCCTTCTAGCTGTTGATAAAATTCAACACACATGTAATTACGTATATCCACCCACCCCAACCTCTCTTTATCCCCATCTCCCCCCTCTGTTCTTCTCTTATCTTCTCTTCGTCTGCTCGCTTACTATTTTAAAGGCAATGCTTGCTTCCGACGTTAGAAATCTATGCCTTAAATTGATCTAACCCCGTCTCCTCCTCCCTAATACCTCTCTCCGGTTAGAAGTGTTGGAGCTGTTGGGGTCTCTTATGGAAACCAGACGACGACTGAGTCACACTTCTGGCAATGTTTAACTGAATTAAACCTTCCTTATTCATCCGAAGTCGGAGTGTGGCTGCCCACGTGGCGGGGTAATAAAAAACGGTCACACACGTAATGTTCTCATCCCTAGCTGGTGTATTTGTACCATAGTGTTCTAGTCCCTCTCTCTCTCTCTCTCTCTCTCTCTCTCTCTCTCTCTCTCTCTCTCTCTCTCTCTCTCTCTCTCTCTCTCTCTCTCTCTCTCTCTCTCTCTCTCTCTTAATTACTCAAAGGACACTTAGAACCCCGGCTGCGATAAGACACAAAATGTGTTTCAGGCCTAATTTCTTATTAAATCAACAATCATTGCTAAAACCAACTTCATTTATATTTTTAGCGGAAAGTTGAAAACTATTCAGAGTATGATAACGGTCAGAAAACAGGGGAAATGTCCTTTTGATGTAATGTGGACAACAATCATCAGTCTTTGATAATTACTACTGTACAATCCTCAAAATTATTGTTCTTAAAATGTTTTTTGGCACCGCTAAGCAACAACAACAACAACAACAACAACAACAACAACAACAACAACAACAACAACAATCAGCAAAAGCAAGTCACGAATTACTTTATAATACACATAAAATTAAAACCACAACAAAACAACCACCACAACCGTAATTCTGAACAACAACAGCATCAGCAGCAAGGGCAACATCAACAACAACACAACCCTAAACCATAATCATTTTAAGCCAGAAGTGTGGACTTCTCACAAGCTTGCCAAGAAGATAACGAGGAACGCCCAAGACGCTCCCAGCATGAATAAAGTACCCCGCACATCAACAGGTTTCCAGACACCAACAAGTGGGACAAAAAGAATAGACTGTTTGGTGGTGTTGTTGACATCATTATTGTACTATCGGGTAAACACTAAAACAATCGCATGTAACACCTTTGAAGCATCACGAACAGTGCGAAAAACAGGTTCTTACACGTCCACCCTTACGCTCAACCATTCCCAAAGCTTCTCCCACATTTCATCCACACTACAGGTACAAAACACAAGTTCGTTCGCGTAAGAAAGCTGACAAACAGAAAACTCCCGAGCCCGGATTCTAAAATGCTTCTGTTATTATTGAACCAGGACTTGAAAAAATAAAAAGAACCAGAAGTTGAAAAAAACAAAACAACAACAAACAAACAAACAAACAAACAAAAAAAGAAATTTCTTAATCATAGGGTTTTAGCACACAAACAAAATTGTCTTAAGAATGGGATTCTAGCACGTTTTGATTCTGAAATACTTAAGTTTTTATAACATCGGGACTTTAAAAAAAAAACACCAAAAAACAGTGCTGTACACGAGGGTCCTTTTACCAGATGCAGAGTGGGATTTCAAAATGCAATGTAAACATAGCCGAAACGGGACCTGGGAGTTTCCGTGTGTGGGAGTTGAGATGCTACTTATCTTGGATTTGGAGAGGTGAAACTGAGATCATCCAAGTACCCACAGTTCGTTTACTTTTTTTTAATCTTTAGAGAAACACACACGCACACATGAATGCGCGCGTGCGCACGCACACGCACACACACACACACACACACACACATTTCATTCTGAGGACAGGATAATAAAAAAAAAAAGCTGTCAAGCTTACTCTTTTATCCTCAATAAAGATCATTTTTGACGTGACTTGACTTGACTACACACACACGTTTAAGATTCGGGGTTCATTAAGTGAATTTACACGCGTGCACGCGAAAAAGAGAGACAGAGACAAACAGGCTAACAGAGAAAAGGGACTTGTGAGAAAATTAGGAGGTGAGAAAGACACAGTAATAGAATGAGATATACATACATAAACATAAACATACGCGAACAACATCGTATGATATAATTTATGCACTTGCACATTCGCTTGAGCATTTCTTCCATCTCTAGTCAACACATGAAAAGGAAAAACCCATACACAACAGACAAAACAGTAAGTCCTGAAATTAACTACTATTTTGTTTTTGGGTCAGCCGTGGTAAACTTATTTGGCATAGATGATACCTTGCACACATGCTTAGAATAAATTGATACATGAATAGGCCTATATCTGTTTTAAAAAATCCTTTGAAACGATGCGGAGATAATTAGAGTGCGTTTCCCAATTAATTTGTTTGCGTTTCTAAACAAAGCAGAGATAATTAATGTGTTTGCTTTTGACGCAAAACCTTCAGATTATAATAGAACCTAGCGGAAAGATAACAAAAATGAGGTATAGGGGGTGGCACATCTTTACCTTTACCTTCCAAACAAGTACAAGCGCGGGGTGTCCAAGATTGATAAACAAAGATGAATTTTATGAAATTGTGGGGAATAACTATTAATTATATTATAGCAACCATAATTTTTTGGGGCGCAAAAAAAGGAATCGAAATTCTGACAACACAAAATCCGCCATTACTCATAAGTGATAATAGGGTTTTACGCCCTCTTCGATCTTTCGGACATGTGGGGCATATCATTACTCATAACTAAAGTCTCTGCTTTTATCAGGAAGTTTACAGAGACCGTGGAGACTGTGAGTCTGCAAAATTATGTTCGCAGAATACCGTATCAGCGTAACAGATCTAATATGTGTAAGCTTGGTTCAGAAATAAGTAGACAATAACATACATCTCATCCTCATGACATATTATCTAGGAACATTTTCTATCTCACCACTCCCTATCTCTCCCCTTCTTCCCAACAAAGTGTTAACCCGTTTCATCCATACACGCACAGGATGGGGTAGTAGATACGACATTAATTTGCGAAATCAACATTCTCTTGAGTGGTTTTCTTTTTTCCATTCTTTTTCTTGTTTCCATCCAATGACTTATTGATAACTCTGTTGTAGAATACTATATTATAATAATTGAATAGATACACTGAAGGTACAACACAGCCTATTGCATCAGTCATCATAGCAAAAATGTGTTCTTTATTGTTGTAACAGCTTATCTGCTCAAAACAGGAATGAGCTTAAAGGTCTGTGTACACGTGAACATTTTTCACTATTTCACCATAGGCCAGTCATAATACGACTTGCATATCACCGTGTTACCATGGTAAAAGAGTGAAAAATGTTCACGTGTACACAGACCTTAAGATTGTCATTCCTGGTTTGGAAAGGCATTTTCTCAAATTCCGCCATCCCATAATATCAATGCAGGGCTTCATTTCGGATCCAGAGTTATGTACCACACTTTAGTAAAAAAATCTTTGCGTGGAAGTGCAAAATCATGCAAAACAATGTTAATTGAAAACACACAAACAAAACACCTTTCTTACACCCACCCAGAATATCAACGGATTACATTATATTTTGAGAAAAGTTTCACGACAGCTAAAACGATACGCAAGAAATAATAAATAAAGCTTCGATGAAAAACATCATCCTCAGGGCCCCTTACAAATATTATGGGGGGAAAACCAAGAAGAAACATTATTACATAACATTAAAAAGAAGCATTAAAAAGTACAAAAATGCTCTCGCCGGTCGCCCCCGGGCCCCCCACCCCCTTTCTATTACATACACACTATACACACCATTAAAAAACCCATTCAGAACATACAAAATAAGAAGAAACAGGTCAATATGTTTGTAATTTTGTAATTGATTGGAATGGTCACTTCAGGCATACATTTTCACTTACAAGGACTTCTTTTTTAAAAGCAATAACTTAATACAAAGAAAAGTGCGATGCCAAACCAAATTATAATAAAAATTCGATGTCTTGGAGTCAAAACGGACTATCTTTAGATAGTCCATTGACGTATTATTGGATTTATTACAAAAACTAATAACTTGTATAAAAAAATGACTGCTGAAATATAAAAATTAAAAAAACTTTTTATATTTCAGCAGTCATTTTTTTTATACAAGTTATTTATATTTCAGCAGTCATTTTTTTTTATACAAGTTATTCGTTTTTGTAATAAGTTCAAGAATATGTGAATGGACTATCCAAAGATAGTCCGTTTTGACTCCAAGCCATCGCAATGATCCTTCACTTTGTGCGGAAATATGTGTAGTGTATATTCTAGTTTTTGACATCTCCTTCAACTTACGTTGTTGAGTAGCAGCTTCTCGTTCGCTCTCGTTTTATGTCGGTGATATAGGGTAAGGGTGTAGTGGGTGGGGGTGGAGATGCGAGAAACAGAAGTTATCTGGGCAGACGTTGTGCAATAAGCGATAGCTATGCACTGGAGAAAATTCCAAAGATTTGCGGCTGAGTTTAATCGGACTCAAAGGAAAACATCCTGCTATTTTTTTCTTCTTCTATTTTTGAAGCTGACCGAGCCAGTATGAGAATATAAACAGACGCACCTTATTATCGTTTAAAAGAACCTAACATATCATTAGGTGGATGAATGGGCGTCTGTTTTGCTTTCTGTCTGTCTCTCTCTGTCTCTGCTCTCTCTCTCTCTCTCTCTCTCTCTCTCTCTCTCTCTCTCTCTCTCTCTCTCTCTCTCTCTCTCTCTCATAACATCTGAATTGTTCTTGGCAAACTTCAGAGTTTACCTTTCCACTTAAGATCTGGTTTGCGTTGATAATCCTCAGGGGTGTATGCATTTTCCACTTATTACTTCCGTCAAAACGGTCGTGCATTCACACTTCTTTGTCGGTTGATTTGTTAGCTAGAATAAACATAAACCATTACCAATTTGAACTCAAGATGGTCCATATTTAGCCGCATAATTATGCCTTGCAGGCGTTTATTGGGTGGTTCGTAAAGTGTACAGCCTTATTAGGTATTGGTACTTTATAGTCACAGAGGCATCTCTGTGAAATTCGGGTTGCTCCCACCTGGAGAGCGCGTCACAGCCAGAGGCACGCCACCCATTTTTTTTTATTTTTTGCATGCGATTTTTGTGTGACTGATGAGGAAGGAAAGGGGGGGGGGGGGGTTAAATGTTTAACCAAATGACAACTTTTTCGTTGCCACTGGGTTTAATGTGTGCTAAGTGCATGGGCACACGGGACCTCGGTTTATCGTCTCATCCGAAAGACTCCACGTTCAGACCGTAAGGCCTAGTGCAAACTGAGAGGAAAAATCCCCTGTACCCAGGTTCGAACTCGGGTTTACTTGACACGAGGCGAACGCGCTACCACTGTGCCACTCTACACAATGTAGATTTTACTCAACTGTTGTGATCACAAGTGTAGTACCATTGGGGTAACAATAGCAGAAGAAGAATCTGAACTAATAGTATTTTGACTTAATCTGGAATGCCATTTGATTAAGAAACTGTTTTTGCCCCATCTTACTTCTCTTCAACATCATTGTGCATTTTCCCGCGGAACGCTTTATTAGCGAGAAATCACACGCTGAAAAAGAGCGCATATTGCCTTAGTGAATATGTGGGTGCCAAATACGTGATAAGTATGGCACAGGCAGTGTTAATTTCAAACACATGGAACAGCCCCGTGTTTAGGTAAACTATTATGTTTTCCATTTTCTTTTCTTTTACATTTTCGTAAATAAGTAATTACAGTGTATTTTTATGACAAATAAAAGACTGTCTTGGCGGAGATTCAATTTGCACTCTCTGCTTGTGCATGTGCGCATATTTCCGTGCATGCACGTGTGTGCGTGTGCTCTTGCGTGTGTAGGCATAAGTGTGTATGTATGTGAGTGTTTGTGTGTATGTATGTATGTATGTTCGCACGTACGTACGTATGTATGTATGTGTGCATGCGCATGTAAATGATATGCTATGTTCCTCAGTGTGTGTGCTTGTGTGCGTGCGAGCATGGGTATTGATGTGATTTGGTTAAATGTATTTTTTTGTAAAGTGCCATGAGCAGTTAGCCTGGAATGTGCGCTATATAATAAAGCTTTCTTTATTATTATTATTATTATTATCATTATTATTATTTTATGTAGGCTACTATATTATAACTTGAATATGCAGCAAGAGTCTAATGGATTTTACAAATCCTGGCGCAAGAGGCCTCATCAAAGGGCCCATCAATCACCTAATATGATGTACACCCAGAAAGCTGGAAGTCATTGCTCCTTTCATTATTGGCACGTTTTCCTCTGCATCCGAGCAGGGAGCCTACTTTACTAGTGTGCTTCTTTCTCATAATTGACAGTTTGGGGGGGGGGGGGGGGGGGGGGGCACCCAGACTGATATTGCCCGCAACAGCTTTTAAAAATCGAAGAGATACTATATTAAGGTCTGCCCCCCAAAAAAAAATCTGAATCTTTACCTGTATTTTTTGAACGGTTATTGTTAGTTGTTTACGTTTCCCCCCACTGCCGTCTTTTCGAGTTTAAAACTTTTAAACACCCAGGTAGATACAACGCAACTTGATAATTGGTGGGAAACTAGACCTATCATCTGGAAACGATTTGATTTTCATCATCATTTTTCTGTGATGTTTTTTTCTTCCCGTCTTTCTTTGTTACCCGGCCAGAGGCCGGGGTTTTGCGATGTTTTTTTGCGATGTTTTGCGATGTGTGTGTGTGTGTGTGTGTGTGTGTGTGTGTGTGTGTGTGTGTGTGTGTGTGTGTGTGTGTGTGTGTGTGTATCGATTATCTTAAAAACTACTGTTTGGACTTTGATTAAAATTGGCAGAGGAGTAGACAGCTTGAAAAGGAAGCTTCCTTTCGTTAATCAACACCGTGCTGACCTTGACCTTGAAGTTTGACCATGAAAACCGAAATTTCCTTCTTTGGGCTATGTAATTTCCCCCCAGCTTTATTTCGTGAACTAGAGAACAGAATCGCTTCAAATTTTGTGTGGTGGTGTACCATGGTACATGGAAGTTTGTATAAAAGTTCAGCTGTATCTCGTGAACTAGTGAACAGAATCGCTTCAAATGTTGGGCTATATATTTTATGCGTTCTGTAAGGGTGGGAAGTGGTGTGTTTATTGGGGGGGGGGGGGGGAGGACATAACTCTGGCCGGGTTTGCATTGTCACAATGCCTTGCTGCCGCTCGGCGATGCACTTACAATGCGTTGCTGCCGCTCGGCGATGCCCTTGTTGTTTTTGCGTTTTAACTTTGTTTTTGTTTTTCTCACAATATGCGACTGCGAGATCACAGATTTTTGCACTATTTTTTTAAACGCAGATTAATTGACTGACTTGTTGAGTGACTGATTTTCAAAAAAGGCCATCTTTTTATTTGCTGATCAGATCAGATAAAACCACATTTGATGAAGCGTAGCATAGCTTGCTTTCACTAAAAGAACCTTATTATATTCTTAGCCTCCCCTCGTGGGGATACTGCGGGGTCTTCTGCTTGTAACTTACTCTAATCCGTCACTTTATTTGACTCTGCCTTTTCCTTGTGCTTGCTGTCATCTACTATCTTTGTGCCTTTCCGGTCCATTATCCTGCCTTTTTTCAAGAAAACACTTTTTAACAGATTTCCTCCGAAGTCGGATATGCTGGGCCTAATAAGTTCTTACTTAGGCGCATAACGGCAGCATGACGCATCTGCGCTTAACAGGAAACTGTCTGAGCGATCGAAGAAGAAGAATCTTCTTAAATGTTATTTCTTAAATCCTGTACTTACCCTCGAGGTTGATCCCCTTGAAGAGAATTCCTGCTCCTGTATCTGTAGCGGTGTCTTCGTCTTTGAGCGGCTATCACAGGGTCCAGCATAACTGTCACCACCACCACCACCACCACCACCATCACACCCCACCCCATCCTGCAGGACAACAACCTCCCAGTCATGGTCCACAACACCTCGCAGAGCTGATGTCACCTTGAAACTGACCTCTAGAAGAGTCCGTTCAACTTCCCAAAGTCTGCTGCCCGGGATTTTTGTGTGTGTAAAATTTCCCCCCTAAAATTGATTTTCTGCTTTATATCTGTACTCGACACTTTTATTTATGTTTCCCTTTTTTCTCTGAAATCTGGCACGCGCCTTTTCAAAATGTAAGCTATGTGAGTTGTTTCGGTTGAGCATATATGAAAGGAATGTAGCATACAAGTCTCTCAGTCGTATATTATTAGGCCTAACGTTACCTGTCCATTTCTGAGCGAGTCTTCGCGGAATTTTTCAGTCAAAATGATTTTGTTTCAAATTCAAAGTTTATGGATATGAGCTTTCTGGCACTGTTTTTAACCTTGCACACATTGCGTGTCAGTTGATCAAGTCCCTGCCAAAGACACGTTTCTTGATGGCACAATCGGATTTGAGTTTATGTGTTACCTCCAATGTAAGTCCTACGAGCTGACACGCAAACCAACGGATCGACATACACAGGACATATCGTTTGCATTGAATTGCAAGCACTCACTTCAGGTGCAAATACCTGAATCCCTATCTACCCCGACGAGAGATGGAGCACTGTTTCTGAGCGGGCCTGCGCTCACCTCTCTTCACGCCCAGAAGCCACGCTGTCGTCTGCTTCTCTGACTGGAGAGAAAAGATGCAGACGACTTTTATTAACAGGGGCGCGCACCGCGTGTTTTCGTACCAGCAACTTTTGTTTGAAGAAACAATGCACCTGAGTCAGAGCAGAAAGGAGGGGTGGGGTGGGGTGGAGTGGTGGTTAGAGAGAAAACATTTCCTGCGTTCTGCACATAGCTTATAAACGTATGACACAACAAAGTCTGGCGTGGACGACATATCAAAGTGACGTCCCCTGGCACACGTCTACATAATGTAATTAAAGGAAATGGGTGGGAGCGGTGGGAGTTAGACATGAGTCCTATGTTCCCTGAGAGATTGTCGTTTTGCATACCATGCCATGCTGAAATAAAACCCACCCCCGCCACCAAAGAAAAAGCAAACCCCCAAAAAAACAACGTACAAAAAAAAATGCAATTGCTGTTGGCCTACCTTTGACATTGTTTATACTGTTTAATGAAGGTTAAACACACTGCATCGTACACATGCACACACCAAGCACGTACGCGCATTCACACACACACACACACACACACACACACACACACACACTCTCTCTCTCTCTCTCTCTCTCTCTCTCTCTCTCTCTCTCTCTCTCTCTCTCTCTCTCTCTCTCTCTCTCTCTCTCTCTTAGACTGACACACACAGTGACATACACATACATAACAACACACGTACACGCCCATGTACATGCGCACGCACACACACACACACTCACGTGTGCGTGCTCTACTAAGACCATAGGGCATATAGCACAAGAGCACATGATCTTCTCTCATACAGAGAGAGAGAGGGGGGGAAATAAATAAATTGAAAACCGCCAATCGAAATTGGGTGTGTGGCAAATTAATACTGTTTCCGCTGCCATAGACATTTTGTTTCACTTTTTGTGTTATATTATTTTTAAAAAATGTAAAGGAAAGAAACTGTCAAAGTATGCTGCTCAACAGAAGTTAAAAGACCACTTCTCCACATATGACAATGCGTGTTGAGCTATTACTTCAAATGTTTATGTTTTCGTCTTGTTTGTCAAGACAGGAACGCCGGTGGTGAAGACTCTCCAAAGAGCCGTAAGATCTTCCCCCGAACCAGTGTGTTAGATGGCCAAGTTTGAGCCCAGGGGTTCTGGAAGGTACGGCAGTCCTGGAGGGGATGTCCAACTGTCATGTCAGCGGTACAACAGGGTCACACACAGGGGGGTCTCCAATGTGGAGCTTCGTGAACATGTAAATGCCTGGTGAAAAACAAAGAAAGGGAGAAAGAAAAAAAAGGGAGATGTAAATGCCTGGTTCTGGAGTGTCCAGTCATCGCGGTCTCGTCATGATCACTTGGTCTTGTCTGGAGAGGTGGTGGTGGGCATCACTGACACAGTGGTTTGGATGTTGTTGTGGTCATCTTCTCCGTTTTTATGTTTGTTTTTGCTTCGCCATAGGTGACCTGTTTGCTGTCTTGCTGCTGCCTTTCTCCCTCTTTTGCAAGCTTGTCTGCTTCCTCATTGCCTTTTAATATGTTGTAACGTGAAGGGGTCCACTGGATGACTGCCTTCTCAGCGAAATGCCGCAATGTCTGTAAGGATGAGGAAAGGCTGATGTCTAATAATAACTGAATAAAACATCTTCAAAATATAAAATGATTTGGTTGGTCCGTCTTTGCTTCACGTGTTTGTGAAAAATAGGTCCCAAACTTTTGTTGAAGGTAGAAAGCGATGCACAAGATACAGCTTTGTCTGTTTTAGTACAACAACGGAAGAAGTGGTGTTGGACCACGGATTGTTACCTAGGAGTAAACGGGAAAACAATGTGAAGTTCATAGACTCTAGTCGTCGGTGACTTTGACTTGGGGTATATCAACAGACCTAGCCATGCAGTCCCTGAACATTACATGTTTTTTTGTGTCTTCTTTTCAAGCTGACGGCCAGTCCCCAAATCCCTACGGATACCTGCACAGTTAAAGATGGGAGAAGCAGGATCGAAATCCGTGCTAATGTTTGCATATACGTGTGTGAAATGTTGTGATGGGTGCTTCATTAGCAAACCATGCAGTAGGCCTACCTTCATTATTTCAGCTCCGCTTATTGTAGGGGAAGACGGGGTAAAAAGCGCATGAGCGGGTAAGAAGCCCACCCCAATTATCTCATGAAATGAAGCAAATTTCAGTCTCATTTTGCCCATGAGACGAGCGTTAATGTCTAGCATTCGTCTCATGGACAAATTTGACTGAAATTTTCTTTATTTCATGAGATAATTGGGGTGGGCTTCTTACCCGCCCATGCGCTTTTTACCCCGTCTTCCCCTATCCACGAATAGGAACGAGGGTATGTTTTTGTTTTTGTCTGTGTGTGCTTGTATTTCTTTTGTTTCTTTTAAAAACTACTATTGTTCCCCTTTTGCTTGTTATTTCATTATTATGTTCTGTTCCAGTGTCTTATTACTTTTGGCAGCCAATATTGTGTAACATATCTGTGTTTGAGCGCCTTGTAGGGGAAGACGGGGTAAAAAGCGCATGGGCGGGTAAGAAGCCCACCACGAATGCTAGCCCATGAACGCTCGTCTCATGGGCAAAATGAGACTGAAATTTGCTTCATTTCATGAGATAATTGGGGTGGGCTTCTTACCCGCCCATGCGCTTTTTACCCCGTCTTCCCCTATAAGCTTTAAGTTTGTTGTGCTCATCTGCATTTGTTTATGTTGCTCCTATATTGATTCGTTTAAACCAAAACTACTGGATGAATTAAGAGACAATTTGGTATAGGGGTCAACAATCCATCACCAAGTGTTGTTTTTTAAAGTTTTATAAACTTGCCTATGTTGGTCCTACATTTTGACATTGATCAAAACGAAAATTTCTAAGCAAGCAGAAATTCAAGATATTTATTGAATCTTGGCAGTTACATTCTCAAAACTTGACAGAAAACGAAAGTTTTTAAATAAATCAATATCTGTTCAATCTTAGCAGTTACATTCTCAAAATTTGATAAGTGGGTAGGCCCCTACATTGGCTTAAGGTAAGACGGAGTGTGCAGTAACTATTACCTTCATGACCTGACGTTTGACCTTGGATATGTCAATTCATTCCATTGGCTGTATCTTTCACACGTTTTGCAGTTATAACACTCAAATTTGGTTAATCGGTTCATTATTGCCCAAGATCACACAGAGCATTTTCTTCTTCTTCTTCTGTGTTCCTAGGCCATATGGCCCAAATGAGTAAGGTACGTATGTGTCCGGTTCAGTTTTCACTGGTCTCCCCGCTGCATTCAGCCGACATATTCCGAATTCGGAGGAGCTCAAAGCAGAAAAGTATTTGGAAGATGTTTTAAGGTAGGAGAATGGGCAAATAGGTCAGAAAAATAGTAGATGATATTAAGAAAAGGAAAAAGTAGAGTCAAAGAGAGTGATAGATTAGAGGAAGTTTCGAGCACAGAACTTCTAGAAGGTGGGGAACTATGTGTACTTGAAGACATCCCGGTATCCCCACGGGAAGAGAGTCGTGGAAAGGGGTCGTCCAGCTCCTGGTATGGAGGCATGAGGCATCCACCCACTGCCCCGATACAGAATACATAACATTTTGACGTTTATGACCTTGACCTTTTGATTTGTTTCTTTTACTGTCGCAATATCTTATGATCTGCAGCATGCAATCATTTCAAATATTGTAAGGTACATATTTCCTAAAGCTGGTGTGTCCCGTGTCTGGCTGATCTTGACATTGACCTTTGACCTTGAGTGTGTCCATTTCTTTGGTGTGCGTTACCTTGCGGATTCCTCCGCAAATTTTCAGACATGTTTGCAATTAGTTTCCATCGTTAGTCATTTCTTATTTTCAGCACCTCAAGGACACAAAAGAAAGCACATGCGTGGATCCTTTGGTGATCTCTTTCTAAAACCGTAACCAAGGTAAAGTAGGCCATACTGCCTGTGTCATGATTTTGAGTTATTCAGGTGTCTCATTTCTTAAGAATGAAACCCTTTACTTCAAAACATTTAACAATGTTCTGCTGTGTGTATTGTTTTATTTTGTTTTTACTAAGAATATGCAGTTGACAAATCCAGAAGTATAATTTTCATATTCCCATTAATACATTAGGGGAAGACGGGGTAAAAAGCGCATGGGCGGGTAAGAAGCCCACCCCAATTATCTCATGAAATGAAGCAAATTTCAGTCTCATTTTGCCCATGAGACGAGCGTTAATGTCTAGCATTCGTCTCATGGGCAAATTTGACTGACATTTTCTTTATTTCATGAGATAATTGGGGTGGGCTTCTTACCCGCCCATGCGCTTTTTACCCCGTCTTCCCCTACATTACCAACCAATAGAATGTGATCCTAGGTCCTGCTGGTGATACCTGTAGGCCTTACCTATTTAAACAAAAGGTGTGAGGAACTATGATACGCCTTCATTCTGCGCGTGAGTGGACGGTGGTGTTATTTCAAGAATGGGGTTTACCCTCCTTTTCGCTGGGAACAATTCAAGAATTAACGCAAGAAGCTTGCTATCAGAGGAAATGTGCTATTTAAAAAACCAACAGATTCTTACCCCCTTCTCCCCACAGTCTTACACAAGAAGCCTATATCACAGAGAGAGAGAGAGAGAGAGAGAGAGAGAGAGAGAGAGAGAGAGAGAGTAAATTCCTTTATAAAAAAAGGGAAGCTCTTTGTTTCAGATATAAAAATGAAATAAAAGAGCCAGAACCACCAGCCCGTCTTTGAATAAGCTTAAAGAAGAGAACGAAGAGGACCTAAAGAACTGCAAGCTCTCCAGCAATGGCGCTTGTCTGCCAACGACTGATTCATGGTCCCCCCCTTGTCCTATCTTCCGAACCAATCTGCAAAATGGGCCCCTCTCATTTGCAAAGCGGCTTTGTCTTATCCCTTTGTTTATTCCCTGCCATTGATGCAGCTTGCTCTTGGCAAACTTTCGCTAACGCCCCGGCCTGTGATGGTGTGCATAGGTTATCGCCGTCAAGTGGTAACGTAATGGGTCTAGATGCATAGTATTTGGGCTGGGTAAGGAAGAACGTTACAGAACGTTCCAAAACGCCTCGCGCCGAAGTATAGGCCCGAAAGCGTTAGCAACCTCACACACACACACAAAATGTTATTCAGCTTGCGTACAGAAAGCAAACCCCACGAGAAGACTTCAAGAGTCGAGTCGGGATGGCAGCAAACGTCTAAAGCCGGCGACAGACTATGTGACTGCCTCATGTGACTCGATCAGGTCGTGACGTACGTTTCACCTAATTTGCATGCCATGCTGCTCGATCAGTCTGACTCAGTCGGGCCCAGTCAGGTGACAGGGCCGAATAGGGCGGGTTCTAAATTTCACTGATCGAGTCTGATCGAATCAGATGGCTTGTGACCTCTTCTGTGCGGGAAACAAAATTTGGTCAACGTCACGACCTGATCGAGTCATATGAGGCAGTCGCATAGTCTGTCTCCAGCTTAAGGTGTATGCATTTTTTTTGGTGGGGACATTTGGGCCGTTTTGCCAGTTAAATTCAATATGGGTTTTCTTTTGTATTATCTCCGAAATTTTGCCCCAAATCAGGCGGAGTCATTGCCCTATTTCGTTGAGTTAGTTTGTAGGCTCTTTATTGTCGTTTATTAAGGTAGCCAGCTCACCCAGTCTGATGTCTCTGCTATGTATGAGGAAGCCAAGACTCTCATCCGCGGCAGGTTCAAAACCAACTGGCTCCACCGAAATAACGGCCTCCAGACACACAAGGATCCAATCCAGACACTGGTAATGGAGAGGAGAGATAAAATGACTATCTTTTGCCTGCGCATAGTGTACTGCGGCCTCTGCGCACAAACCTAGGATTGGGGTTGCATACTCATCCCTATGCCAGTGCGGACAAGCTGACAATGCAGACCCCTCCCCATGTTCTCCAGGACTGTCCTCTGTATGACGAGATGACAACAGACCTGGCCTGGAGGGACAGACCTCAGAACCAAACTCTGGGGGAAGTCAGATGACGTTCGCCGGACATTCAGGTTTGCGGCAGCACTCGTCTCGGTCTGAGGTTTTGATGTGTAGCCACTTGAACGCTGAAGAAGAAGAAGAAGAAGAAGAAGAAGAAGAAGAAGAAGAAGAAGAAGAAGAAGAAGAAGAAGAAGAAGAAGAAGAAGAAGAAGAAAAAGAAGAAGAAGAAGAAGAAGAGTAAAAAAGACTAGACCTTGATCTATTTGGACATAGTCTAGCAATATCGTTGCCTACGTCACTACAGCAGAGATAGAAAGAAAAACACTCAACTAAGGCGTTTTGTCCATGCAACTCAGACTTGAAGAGCTTGGGGATTGCGAGGGTGTAGAGATGAGACAGGCTAACTTTTTCGATTATTGCAAGGACCTGGCATAATACACGAGTCAGACACTGTGACCTGGCAGTCTGACTTAGGCATAGCTAGAGTCCTTGGTGTTCTTCATTCACAAGGCATTCCAGCAACGTAGCCGATGGGAAGCGCCTAGCGCAGCAAAAATAGATCCTAAGTTTGTATTTTGTAGAAAAATAATGATTTCCCTTTCTTCCCTTACCCTAGACTTGTTTCTTTGTGTTTTAAAATAATTAAAAAACACCTAGGTCAATTAATGAAAGAATGTGTTCTTTCCTTAACCTCAACTTGTTTCTTTGTGTTTTAAAAGAATTTAAAAAAAAACCCCAGGTCATGCAATTAATGAAATAATTTGATAAGTTTTTTGTTGCTAAATGTCTTGTCTCGCAAACAGGGAAAATAGGCATTCTTAACATGTCATGTAGGCCTACTATCTAAATAGAAAATCTTTATTGCTGCACTGCGTAAAGATAAATTCTTTGGCCGGGTTGCTTTTCTTTTTCGGAGTAAAATATTACGAGTATTATCAAAATAAACTTTTCCCGGAATCATATTGGCTTCTCTTATTCCAAACATGTTGTCAAAAGAATTTTTCATTGCACCGTAACTTCTGCTTAATTATATCTTAAGAAGATCTTTCAAGACCTTTTCAGTATGCCTACTATCTGAACAGAACTTTTTATTCTTCTTCTGCCACATGGCCATAAGGTATGTATGTGTCTGGTTTTCAGTTTTCACTGGTCTCCCCGCTGCGTACAGCCGACACATTCCGATTTCGGAGGAGCTCAAATGAGCATTATTTGGAAGATTTTTTTTTTTAAAGCAGGAGAATGGGCCAATGAGTCAGAAATACAGCAGACGATAAAAAGCAAAGGGAAAAGGCAGAGTCAAAAAGAGTGGCAGATTAGAGGAAGCTACAAGCACAGAACTTCCAGAAGGTGGGGGGGACTAGCCCGAATTCCACAGAGATAAGTCTCTGTGACTATAATATACCAAATACCAATACCAAATAACAAGAAAACTATGCAGGCCTTAACAAGACCACCATAGCTGGGTCCTGCTTGGGGGTACGTCCGTCGCCATCGTGAATATAGTAACAGTTCGCGATAGCGACGGTACGTCAGGTTTGTAAGTTATCTCTATTTCTCCGATGACAGGCCTGACGGGCTGCAGCAACGACAGGCAATTTCAAGATTTCAGCAGCTTTGACTGACAGGTAAACAACAGCCGGTGTTATGATAAATAAGTACCTGTCATTAAATATCTACCTCTCGCATGCGAACTGTACCCATCTAACCCTAACCCTATCCCTAACCCTAACCCTATCCCTAACCACGGAAAGAACCAAGAAATAGAGCAGGAGGGTGTACATCTACATATTTGCCGATAAATCGATGTATAAAGCCATGCACTTAGTTTCGTAAAATTCACAATGGCGGACAAACAAACGATTCTGATTGGCTACGCTAGGACTACTTCCGGCTAGGACTACTTATCTCATAGAGGTAAAAATACACCGCCACACCGGTGTGCCTGTCATGGTCAAGTCAACAGCTACAAAGCTGACAAACACTACAATGCTGTACATAAGAGCGCCAACATCACCGACATTTCAATTTTGTACGGGTTACGCTCCTCCTCAGCTTTTTCCTTTCTACACTACTTCTGGATCTGGATCTGGATTTATACGTCGCAGACGCCACTTCTGACGATAGACGCGACGGAACTTATCTTCTTTCTTTTTAAAAATTTATTTTTCGCATCGTGCATAATATAGTCCACATGGCAGAAACAGTCCCACTACGGTCTAATGATCTGAAAAGTGGTATGAGATTTAACATAGCGTAAAAGCATGAGACCCTTTAGTCAAATGGCTTTTATAATTGGTTGATATTCCCCTTATGGAGTTGGGGCAATAGTGAAGTTTGTTTGTTGACGTACCCTGGCTAAAAGACTCCAGGGATCATCCCGACAGCCGAAGCACTTGCTCACTATGGTACAAATGCATCAGCTAGGGATGAGAACATTAAGTGTGT
>JAGGCT020000082.1:0-17605 GCA_017654935.2 Phymorhynchus buccinoides
CTACTAGACCTGCATTTTTCAGTCGGGTGTCGTGAATCGTGCGTTACGCGAACCAACAACCAACTTTTTTATTGGAGTTCAAATGTCTTGTGGGTCTCAGAGGGTTAACATGGGGTTGAATATATGCAAGGTGACAAACAATAACGCTGATACCAACATAGAGGAGTAAGTACGCTCTTTGTGAGTACAAGGTCATATAAACAAGGTAAAATATGATGCATGTTAATTTTTAATATTAATGTTGCATCAGGGACTCTTAGAATTTTGTACAAATGGTCCTAAGGACTATCAGATTTTTATCCTTATGGAAACACTGTTCACTAAAGTGATTCGACAGAGTCACGAGTGTGTATGTGTGTTGTGTGCATGCGCATGCCTTTGTGTCTGTGTGTGTGTGTGTGTGTGTGTTGTGTGCATGCATGGAGGTGGTAAGGTTCATATATAACACAAGTAAGCATGCCCTCTCACGAGCACACACTTTGCTACACAGACAGAATACGAAGTATGGGAGCAAAGAAACAAAAAGAGAGACCAAAATACAGAGAGATTTAGACAGTGACAGAGATTGAGAGACAGACATGCAGACAGACACACACATGCACGCACGCACAACGCACGCCAGTAGCACTCATTTGCATATTGATGAAATATATTTTTGAGCACAGAAAGGCATTTTGCTAGCCAGAAGTGAAGAAAAATTAAACTATAGCCTTGGGTTCTATTTTCCAACTAGAGGATAAATAGCCACTTCCTAAACAAAATTAAAGTTATATTTTATGCACGCTAGAGCTTCAAGGAATAAAAAATATTATACACATAAACATAAGATAACACAATAATCCCTGCGTATCTGAAATTGCAGGAGCCTTTTTTCGCTTAACTTCTGTATTTCATGCGTAAAGGATAGGGTTAGAATCAGTTTAGATTTTTTCGTCATAAATGAAAGATTTTAATCATTATAATTTTTTTTAAACTAAGCGACTGCCGAAGCTTGGCTTGACGGTCGCCATTTTCCGACCCATTTCTAAAAAAAAAATTTATGAGTGAGTAAAACTCGGCTGCAGCAGCAAAACCTGACAAATTATGATTAACAAATGACGGAACGTAGCTTCACGGCCGATTTAGTCCTAATACCTATAGTGGATATACCCTTTTAACGACACGCTGATCGGCGACGTTGATTTAGATGGTTTGCGTTCGTTTTTCCGTGCTGGTTATTATTTTTCAACTTTCCGTGACATGAAAAATAACTCCTAAGCTGATTTCCCAATGACGCAAACAGTTGGGACCCCAAAAAAGGTTTCCTGCAATTTTGGATGCGCTCGTATGGATTTCAAACCGCAACGTGTTTCAGATCAATGCATGAAAAAGAAAAGACACACAGCAAAGATGAAAAATGAGAATGATGCGAAAACACTCGTCCTGTCAAGACATCAAGCTCCAAATCCAGAGCAGAAAAAAACAATTGACGGTTAATAATTACCACTAAGACAACTTTCTTTTGAAAATATACCATATTATCAGCAATCTTTCATAGTCGCTTCAGGCCTTATAATTTCAAAAGAATAATCTTCGAAACGAATCGACTCAGCCCGCCGCATTTTTTTTGAGCGAATGAAAGTACCTCTCACGAGGGCTACGTAGCAAATCGAGATACTGGTTCTCGTTTAGCTCAAAATGAGCGTGGCAAAGAAACGACTACCTTGATTCGCTACGTAGGGGCTAGGTCCGCTCACACATCGGAAATGCGTCTCATTAAATTGTATAGTCAACTTTTGAGTTAAGGGTTTTGGTTGGTGTAAAGGCTTATATGAAATACAGAAATTTTTGATGCCGAATGATACACTTTACTAATTGACCTTTGAAAAAGAAAAGGAAAAAACGGCCCAGTTTTTTAGCTGGTGGGTCTACTTGGTGATTTTTATTTAGCCTTTTTTTACGAACACTCAACCAATGGACAATTTAGTATTTTTGGACAGTCACAAGTTTCCCATTTGAACGGTCCGAACATCATTGTGTGTGTGACGTAACGATAAACCCACGTGTGGGTGAAACGGGGTTTGTAGCCGGTGTAAGTCGGTCAGAATATACCTCGTTTTGAAAATGTACCCCGGATTACAATACAGATTTACTTGCCTGGCCAAATTATACCCCGCGGGTTTTAATTATGGCCTGCGGTCAGAATATACCCCCCCCCCCCCCCCCCCCCCCAGCCCCGTTTCAAATAGTTTCATCAAGTTGAGTGTGTGTGTGCGCGCCGTGGCCTTGTGGTGTTGTTCACGCGCACGGTGCGCGTAAATGCCGTTCTTTGTGTGGTATTGGTGGTGCAATGTGTATGTTTTTGTCCTGGTGTTGGTAGTGGTTTTTATGTTTGCTTGTGTGGGTAAAGAGTGTGTGTGCGTGCCGTGTGTGAGTGCGTGCGTTTTGTGTGTACTGCGTGCGTGTGTGTGTGTGTGTGTGTGTGTTGTGGTGTTGGTTGTGGTGTGTATGGATTATTTCCCCTGCGCTGTTATTTCTATGCCCGGAATTGTCCCCTCCCCTGTCTACCTAGGTATTACAATGGATCGTCCCTCCCTTGCTTTAAGCCCAAGAGTCGTTATCTTAAAACGCAAGCGGGATTCTAAACCAAAATAAGGGTTTGTTTTTAAACAGCGGGACGCTGAGAAACAGATAATTGTTCCATAATAGTCAACGACGAATTGGGACATCAAACTCACCATCCATTACTTTTCCTGAGGGGGGGGGGGGGGGTGGGGGGGGGTGTGGGGGGGGTGGGCGGGGGGGGGGGGCAAAATAAATGTAAATCTCTACAATCCAGGGTAATGGTCTGGTACGTTTTTTGTCAGTCCTCCCCACCTAATGTTTTCATGATTGAAAACCTGTTCATAGGATGAAATGTTTTTGCTGGGATCGGGGGGTCCCATCCGATGGGGTTAGCTAGACCAAGGCCTGATATTGAGATAGAGCTTCCCGCACCCACCCCCACCCCGCCCCATAACACCCTCCTGAAAAGCCCTTGGGTCAATATGCTTTTTTTTCTTATTTTATTCAAATTTTTACTTATTAACAAACAATTTTTGTTTTTTTTCGCCCAAAAAATAAAAAATAGGGGGCACTGCCATTACAGTTTTTTTAACAAAAAGGGTGCGCATATATCAAAACATACGAATTATGAACTTGAGAACCAACCCCCCCCCCCTACCAACCCCCCCCCCCCCCCCCGTAGGGGTGGTCAGTACCCCCGCGCGACATCTAACGCGGTAAAGCAACATAATTTTGTCGAACTACCGGGGGCGGGCCATCTCAATTTAATATTCCGAAGTTTTTCGTTTTTTTCAGAACCCCCCCCACCCGACCCTACCCCCCCCCCAAGTACCCGTACCCCCCCACCAGTACCCCCCCCAACCCCTTCTCTAACCCCCACCCTACCCCACCCCCCCCTATACCCCCCCTCCCCCACAGTACCTAACCTACCCCCCCCCCCCCCCCCCACCCAATCACCTTTTGCTTTAATATCAAGATAAAAACCACAGACCCCCCCCCCACCACCTTGCACCCTGTTTGCCCTCTTTGTTTGCCCCACCATTCAACCAACCCCCATAAGGACCCAAACTTTCACAAAAAAATGTTTTTTCCACGGAATTAAATGAATACCCCCCACCCCCATTTTTTTTTTTTTTATCTCCCTTCCCCCCCCCAACCCCCGCCCTTACAACCGGCCACGGGTTTTTTTTTTTAACTGGTAGAAAGGCATATTACCTAACCCCCCACCCCTTTAACCCACCCCAAACCATGATGCCCATAACCCTACCTGGTTTTTTTTTTTAAAGATTAAACCGCGTTTTTTTTGATAAAACCATAAAAGCAAAGAGGGCCATTGACACCCACCCCCCCCTCGAAATTATTACATGATCGTATAGAGCCCCTCACGCTATTAGCCTCTCTTCCTACCCCCCCCCTGCGTCGTAGGAGATGAAGGAGATGGTGGCCCGTCTCTCTCCTTCAACTAGCTCTCCTTCTACATCCTCTTCTATCTCAATCCAGGGGTAAACCGCTATCACCACCCAATCTTCCCCCCCCCCCCCCCCCCCCCCCAACACCCCACCCCCAACCCCCTCTACCCTGAATCTCTCACTCTCTCTCCCTGTTCACTCTCTCTCCCTCTCCACTCATCCCAACCCCTGGTGCCAGTACCCCCCCCTAAGTCTAACACCCCTACCCTCCTTGTGTCCTCAGTGGTACCCCCCCTAAAACCATAAAGCCCCCCCCCCCCCCCCCCCCCAACATCCCCCAACCCCCCCTGCTTTGTGTACCCCCCCTCTACCCCCCCCCCCCCCCCCCCGACACCCCCCCCCCTACCCCAACCCCTCCCCCCCCCACCAACCACCCCAAACCTCTACCCACCCCCTCCCTACCGCCCCCCAACTCCCTGCACGCTACCCCCAACCCCAACCCCCACCCCCCCCCCCAACCCAGGCCCACCCCCCCCCCCCCACCACACCCACCAACCACCACAACCCCAATTCAAAACCCCCCAACCCACCCCCAACCCCACCCCCCCCCCACCCACACACCCTAACCACCACCAACCCCCACCACCGCCCCCCCCCCCCCACCCCCACCCAACCCCCCCCCCCCAAACCCCCCCACCCCCCCCCCCACAACCCCCCCACCCACCCACACACACCCCCCCCCCCACCACCCCAGACAACAATGTCACCACCCACCCCGGGTCACAACCCGAATGTACCACCAACCAACCCACCACACAACATCCCAAACCCCACCCCACACCCCCCACCCCCCCCCCCCCCCCTACCAACCCAAAACACCACCCCCCCCCCACCCCCCCCCCCCACACCACCCCCCCCACCCCCACACCCCGCCACCCCCCCCCACCCCCCTCCACCACCCCCCCCCCCCCCCCCCCCACCACCCCCACACCCCACCCCCCACCCCCCCCCCCCCCCCCCACCCCACCCAACCCCCCCCCCCCACCCCCACCCCCCCCCCCAACCCCCCCCCCACCAACCCCCCCCCCCCCCCCCCCCCCCCACCCCCCCCCCCCCCCCCCCCCCCCAACAAACCCCCCCCCCCACCCCCCCCCACCCCCCCCCCCCACCCCCCCCCCCCCCCCCTTACCACCCCCACCCCCCCCCCCCCCCCCCCCCCCCCCCCCCCCCCCCCCACCCCCCCTACCACCCCCCACCCCCCCCACCCCCCCACCCCCCCCACCCCCCCCCCCCCCCCCACACCCACCACCCCCCCCCCACACCCCCAACCCCCCCCCCACCCCCACAACCCACCCCCCCCCCCCCCCCACCAACCCCCCCCACCCCCCCCCCACCCCACCCCCACCCACGACCCCCCCCCCCCCCCCCCCACCCCCCCCCACACACCCCCCCCCCCCACACTCCACCACCCACCCCACCCGCCACCCCCCCCCACCCCCCCCCCCCCCCCCCTTCCACCCACCCCACCCCCCCACCACACCCCCCCCCCCCCCCCCACCCACCCCCACCCCCCCACACCCCCCCACCCCCCACCCCCCCCACCACCCCCCCCCCCCCCCACTCCCCCCCCCCCCCCCCCCCACCCACACACCCCCCCCCCCCGACCCACCCCCCCCCCCCCCCCCACCCCCCCCACCCCCCACCCCCCTCCCCCCCCTCCCCCCCTCCAACCCCCCCTCACCCCCCCCACCCCCCCCCCCCCCCCCCCCCCTACCCCCCCACCCCCCACCCACACCCACCCAACCCCACATCCTCCCCTCCCCCCCCCACCCCCCCCCCACCACCCCCTCCCCACACCCCCCCCCCCACCCCCCCCTCCCCACCCCCACCCCCCACCCCCACCCACAACCCCCCACCCACCCACCCCCACCCCGCCCCATAACACTCCACCCACCCTACCCCACCCCAACAGCCTTCAATGACCAAGCCTGATATAATGAGATGAGAGCTTCCCGCACCCACACCCACCCCGCCCGATAACACTCCACCCACCCTACCCCACCCCAACAGCCTTCAATGACCAAGCCTGATATAATGAGATGAGAGCTTCCCGCACCCACCCCCACCCCGCCCCATAACACTCCACCCACCCTACCCCACCCCCCACCAGCCTGCAATGACGCCCACAGCCTGATATAATTGAGATGAAATATTTCCCCGCACCCACCACCTACCCCGCCCCAAACTAACACTCCACCCACCCCTACCCCACCCCCACAGCCTTCAATGAACCAAAGCACCTGTATATAATGAGATGAGGCTTCCTGCACCCACACCCTACCCCTCCCCCATAAACACTCCAACCCCACCCTACCCCCACCCCAACAGCCATTCAATGACCAAGCCCTGATATAATGATATGAAGAGGCTTTCCCGCACCCACCCCCACCTCCCCCCCCCATAACACTCCACCCACCCTACACCCACCCCACCTACCGTCAATGACCAAGCCTGATTATAATGAGGTGAGAGCTTCCCGCACCCACCCCCACCCCGCCCCCATAACACTCCCCCCACCCTACCCCCCGACCCCACCAGCCTTCAATGACAAGCCTGATATATGGATAAAGAGCTTTCCTTCCCTCACCCACCTACACCCCCACCCCACCAGCCTTCAATGACCAACCGTGATATAATGAGATTAGATCTTTCCCGCACCCACCCCCCACCCCGCCCATAACACTCCCGCCCACCCTACCCACCCCACCAGCCTTTCAATGACCAAGCCTGATATATGGAGATTCAGAGACTTCCCCGCCACCCACCCTAACCCCACCCCCAAACCCAGCCTTCAAAAAATGACCAGAGGGCCTGATATAATGAGATGAGAGCTTCCCGCACCCACCCCCCCACCCCGCCGCCATAACCACTCCACCCACCCTACCCCACCCCACCAGCCTTCAATTGACCAAGGCCTGATATAATGAGAATGAGAGCTTTCCCGCATCACCCCGACCCACCCCGCCCGATACCTCCACCCCACCCTACCCCACCCCACCAGCCTTTCAATGACCAAGCCTGGATATTAATGAGATGAGAGCCTTCCCGGGCCCCACAGCCCTACCCTCGCCCGATAACACTCCACCCACCCTACCCACCACCCCAACCATCACTCCAATACCAAGCCTGAAGTATAAATGGAACTAGAGCTTTCCCTGCACCCACCCCCACCAGCCGCCCCCTAACACTCCATGCCCCCCCTACCCCACCCCACCAGCCTTCAAAGAACCAAGCCCTGATTAATATGAGAATAAGAGCTTTCCCCCGCCACCCACCCCCACCGCCGCCCCATAACACCTCCACCCACCCCTACACCACCACCCCCCATCCTTCAAAGGACCCAGCTTGATATAATGAAGATAAGAGCTTCCCGCAACTGATGACAATAAATTGTAGGCTCAAAAAGGGAGTGCCACAGATGTCGGACCTCTTCTCTTTTTCGTCCCTATTACGAATATTGCCCCCTGTGGTTTTTGACGTAAATCCGCGCCGACGCTAAGGCCCAGTGCCGTTTTTTTGTCCTAGCTTCCCAGTTTTCCGATTCGTTAACAATATTCGTGAAATACATGTTTTTTGTAACAAATGTTACACCGATTACACTTGTTGACTTTTATCGTGATAACATTATTTTTTGTCCTAAAGAGTAACTTTAAAAATTTTTGATCGGATTTGTCTCCCCACCTCCCCAAACACGTGAATTAATCGGTGCATTTCCCTTCCTCGCATCAAGTTTTCAAACATTGTGTCCCACTGTTTAACAAAACCGCCATGAGTTTTTTTGTTAAAACGTTTTTTTAATTTTAAGTCACCCTCTTGAGAAAGAACCTCTTGAAATGTACAGCTTTTCAGTTGGTTATATTAGTTCGCCGCAGCTTGAAGGCTGGGTGACAAAACCGCCATGAGTTTTTTTTTAACGCTATGTTTTAATCCGTTTTTTTTCTGTAAAATAAAGATGCAAACCTGGTTTTTACCCTGTTGTAACACGTCCCCTTCTGTGCCCCTTTTGTTCGAGTGAACGGCCGACTGTGTATTATGTTTAAAATACAAGAAAGGACCGAAACGGCACTGTCTGAAGGCATAGGACGAAACGGGAAAAGACCAAACGGGGAAAGGACCAAACGGCAAAGGACGAAACGGGAAAGGTCGAAAAGGAACGCACCCGTTCATTTTCTTCTTTGGGTCCATCAACGTTGGGCAGGTCACTTTTGGTCAAGCTTTACCCCCACCCCACCCCGTAGCCCTCAAATTTTCGCATTATATAATTTGTCGCTGAGAAGCAAATTCTGCGCCTGCTCGGGAAAGGTCTCGGGGATTCAGCCCGATGATTAAATTATTTTTATTTTTTTATGAAAACTAATAGAAAGCAGGTTTTGAGATTTTGAGGGTTCTAAATATAGAGGAAGAATGTGTCACGAGCGTAGATGAATGATTATGCCTCATGTTTTTGTTTTTTTTGTTATGCCAGCATGTCCCCTGGTTCTTAAGGGCAAGCCACACTGTTCCATAAAAATCGCACACGTACGTTACGACTTCGATGTCACGCGGTCCCCTCGAAGCGCGAATAACATTTATGTTGTCTTCGAGACCAACGTGGGTTCGAATCGTAGCGTACAGTCCCCCGTGCGATTTTTTAGTGACAGTGTGGCTGATGTTTTTAACTTGTGTCTGTTGTATCCGATTTTTTTTCCTCATAAGAAACTTCTGCATGGGATTTTAATCAAGTTGGGTCGGAGTAGTCCGACACCCCATTCCCTTATACCTTTGTAATTATTACCTTTCCGACCCTTGATGTTTTTGGCTTTTTGAAAGCGTGAATTCCTTGTGGTGCCCATATCCTTTCACAACTTTTTGGAACTACACTCTTCAAATGTAGTAATGCGGGGCCAACTGGTTCTTGTAAGCTTAACAGTGGGGTGACACTGGGACCCCAAAAATTGTGCTCATTTTTCCACAGCCTACACAAGTGAACTAAATTCCGTCATCAAAATTGGCTGAAATGTTTTCGAAATTTTGATGGAAATGTAAAATGCTGTTTAACGTACTGAACTGATCGTAATAAAATTGGAAGAAGAGTCCCGTGCCCAGTGTCCCTAACAATTTAGGTAGTTAAATATCAATTTACTCCAATGGCTAAACCATATTAAACGTCACGCATTGCCCAGTGAAAGTCGGATTTTTTTTTCATGAAATAATTTATATAGGCAACACCGATAACGAGCGTTAAGACGCAAGAACACCACCAGCCGCGCGGCGGTATTTTCGTGGTCCAGTGACACTTGACCTTTGACCTTGATTTTCCGGAAACTTTGGTCTTAGAATATCCCTTAGTAAAACGCTATCCCACAAGCAAAATTTGAGTGGTCCTAAGTCTTGCGTTTTCAACGTTATCGGGCAGGGCTTCAGCAGCATTTTGTGGGTCCCTCCAATGACCTTCCCACTGACCTATTACCTTTATTCTTTTAAATTTAGCCGAGATATTATTCGTACCTATCCGCATGCCAAAATGGGTGAGTGTCCCTAGGCCCCATCCGTGTCAATTCGCAAATCGTGCCAGGTGGCTTTCGCAGCATTTTTCGGCGCCAGTGACCTTGATCTTTTGACCTTCAATATTTTCAACAGGCCTAGAATATTTTAGTAACCTATGCCGCCATGCACAATTTGAGCGGCCCTGGGTCCCTTCATTCAACCCGTTGTATCGGCTTAACATAGATAGATATGATAATAGATAAATAGAGATAGATAGATAGGGTGGATAGATAGCTAGATAGATAGATAGATAGATACATAGATAGATAATATATTAGATAAATAGATAAATAGAGATAGATAGATAGATAGGTGGAATAGATGATAGCTATCTAGATAGATAGATACAATAGATTAGATAATAGTCGGCTTCATAATCCACTGGAAACATTACCAGGCTTCTCTCTCTCGGCTTCATAATCCACTGGAAACATTACCCACTTTCTCTCTCTCTTCCTTTCGTTCGCGGCTGAATAACTAACTGAAACGGATTCTGATGAAAAACATTCTGAGTACTACCCTTTGCTCGAACTGTGGTTGGATGGCTTAAATACTATTCCAAACACAAAGGATAAACCATTTTACGTTTTCGTCATCAAAGCGACTATTGTTATAATCAATTCAATCAATCAATCAATCCATCGATTCACTCAGTCCTCTTTTATTGCCCTTTCCAAAATGCAAACTGCGGGAACTAACAACATTTGCTCACTGCCCACAATTTACGAACACACAAACAACCAAAAAGGTAAATTACACAGTTTTTCACGACACAATTCACGAATTAAAAACCAAGGTGACATATTGGTAGCAAAATCGATTAGGATGGAACACGAATCGCGCGCCGCAAACCACTCACACAACGCGCGTGCACAAACACACACACACACTTTTTGTATACACACACGCTGATGACGAGGCATAATACACTCGCACGCACTTACCGCTCCAAGACACATGCACACACCTACTAACATAGGCCTTACATGGGGCGTCAGCGGCAAATAATATTCATGCACATATGCACATTCACCCAGGCGTACGTGGGCAATTTCTTGTCCCATCTTTCGCCATCTCCCATTACCGGAGACAATAAAAGCAATTACTATAAAAAAAATACAAGAGATTGTATTTCCTGACCTTATACTTGATGGTTAAAAAACATTGCGCACTACATAAAATTATAACCCTTTTTACAACGGACTATTTATATACTAGTTGCCCGTGCCACCACACAGACCCCCACACATACACACTAGTGGCGTGCCCGCGCGCACACACGCCACACACACACACACACACAAAAACATACCACACCACACACACACAAGAAGACACACACACACCACACACACCACATACAAAACACCCACACCACATACAAACCCAACACACACAGACGCACCACACACCACATACAAATTACAACACACAACAACCACCACATACAAAACAACTACACACAACGCACAAGCACACGCACTCACGCACACGCAACGCGCACGCACACACACCACAACAAAAACCAACACACACACGATACACGCAACGACAAGATTTAAGACTCAAATTTTGATACTTTCAACTACCATCTCATCTACCTTCAAACTGTTCCCATTGACTTTTGCCTTCGTCCCCGAGGATTCTTTTTGCTTTCTCCGAGGATTCCTTTTTTGCCTTCTCTGATGGCGGGGAAATTCTGCACATATCAAAAAAATTGTCGGAACAAGTTCCGTCCTCTAATAGTATTTAGTCTCAATTCTTCAGTGCATTTTTTGTTTTTCGTGGGGCGGGCCTCTTGAAATGTCTTTCTTCCTCTTTCTTCTTTGTGGTTGTTTGAAACAGATTCGATGCAAAGTTGTCCATTTTATCATTGGAAAAACAGATGGTTGTTTTTTTAGGGTTGAAAGGTAGCGATGAGAAAGTATGCTTCAATTTTAATGTTATCAAAAACACACTTGGTTATTGTTTATATTATTTCAAACATGGCCAACGCACAGCGCTATTAATTAAATAGTAATCTATGATATCAAAGCATCGTTTGCCACATTCTACTTAAATACTTAAAATTTGGATGCTGAAAGGAGAATTTGCAAATGGGTTCAATCTCCTTAACTTCCATACTGGGAGAACGCAAGTTAGCAACGGGGGTCAATCTATGTAACTTCAATACTCTGACAGCAAGTTAGCCATCGGGGTCAATCTACTTAACTTTTCCCAATACGGGAAGACAGTTTAAGCAACAGGAGTCCCAATCTATGTAACTTTCAATACTGGAAGAGGCCAAGTTAGAAACGGGGTCAATCTACTTAACTTTCATTCTGGCAGAAAGACGAGTTAGCAAACTGTGGGTCCAATCTTACTTAACACTTTCAATACTGGGAATAGACGAGTTTAGCAACAGGGTCAATCTACTTAACTTTCAATACTGGAAGAGGAACCGAGTTAGCAAACGGGGTCAATCTACTTAACTTTCCAATCAATGGAAGAGACGAAGTTTACCCAAACGGGGTCAATCTACTTAACTTTCAAATACTGGAAGAGACGAGTTTAAGCAACACAGGGTCCCATCTACTTACTTTCAATGCTCGAAGAGAACAAGTTTTACAACAGGTCAGGTTCCTACTTACTTTCAAATACTGGAAATAGACAAGTTAGCAACGGGACGGGTCCAATCTACTTAACTTTTCAATGCTGGGAAGAGACAAGTTAGCATGGGGTCAATCTTAACTTACCTTTCACTGCTGGGAGAGGCCAAGGTTTAGCAACAGGGTCAATCGACCTTAACTTGTCAATGCTGGAAGAGCAATGTTTAGCAAACCAAGGTTCAATCGACTTAACTTTTCATGCTGGAATAGGCAAGTTAGCAACGGGTCCCATCGAAACCTTAAATTTCGAATGCTAAGAAAGGAGGCAAGTTTTAGCAACAGGGTCCAATCGACCTTAATATTTTTAGTACGTGGGAGGTCAAGGGTTTAGCAAACAGGGTCAATCTACTTAACTTTTCAATGCCTGGAAAGGCAGTTAGCAAACAGGGTCCAATCGACTTAACGTTCAATGCTGGAAGAGGGCAAGTTAGCAACAGGGTCATCGACCTTAATTTTTTGGTAGTGGAAAGGTACAAGTTAGCAACAGGGTCACTTCTACTTTACTTTTGCCAATAACTGGAATAGACCAGTTAGAAACGGGGTCCAATCTACTTAACTTTCAATGCTGGGAAGAGACAATTAGCAAAACAGGATCAATCTACTTAACTTTCAATACTGGAAGACAAGTTGGCAACAGGGGTAATCTACTCAAATGCTGGAAAGTGCCAAAGTTAGCACACGGGGTCCATCACTTAATTTCAATAATGGAAGAACAATTTAGCAATTAATGTTTCAATACTTGGATAAGAGACTAGTTAGCAAACGGGTTCAATCACTTAACTTTCAATTCTGAAGATACAAGGTTTTTAGCAATCGGGGCCAAGAGATTCCTCACACACAGCAAAATTCTGACCTCCAGCCACTATCGAGTTTTCGTTTTGTTTTTAATTTATCCTGGTGGAGGGGCATCCTTTTCCAGCCCCTCCTCTTCAACACCTTCCCTCAGTGTCTGGGCCTTGTCCCACACCGTGGGTTGAAGGAAAAAGTAGCCGAAGTCCTTGTGGTACTTTCTGGGGGCATTTGGCCGAACCGAGCCTGCTGACGTCGTTGACGCAGTAGAAAACGCGGAGCGGGTACAGCTTCTGTTTTCAGCTTGTTTTCCTGATGGAGGCCCCGGGGTCCCATGGGGTGGGTGACCACCCTTCCGTGTTAGTCCCTGCAACTCGGGGGGTGGAACCTCGATCATGGACGCCTGGAACTCTTTGGCATCAGGGTGGCTCCAACAGCGCCTCCACGCCACCAAGAACCGTGTCCAGGTAGTGCAGCTTGTGCTTGTCCTGCTTCCGTGCAGGGCGCCAGCATCGGAACATACGGGTAAAGATTTTTCACGGTGAATAGGTGAGGCCGGCTCTGACGGTGGCGGGTTTTCCCGGGTAGCGGTTTTTTGCCAGAAGTGGTTCTGACGCAAGGGCTTTGTCAGGACGTGGGGTTTTTTGCCATGAAAGGATTTGACAGGGAGGGTGGTTGACAGAAGTGGGGATTGGCAGGAAGGCATTTGCCATTAGGGATTTTGAAAGAAGTGGGATTGGCAAGGAAGGCATTTTTGACCCCCACCAGGGGATTTTACATGATGGGGGGTTGACAAGGAAGGGAGTTTGACAGTTAGGGGTTGACATTCATGGGAGGCTGGGGCTCCGTGTCCACTTGCTCTGTAGCGTCCAACTCCATACCCCTGAAGGCCTCGAATGAGTAATCCGCTGGTGAATGTAGGAATCACGTCCTTCCAATACGACTCTGAGGAACTGTGCGAATTCTGGTGAAATCACCAGACGAGAACGACGTTTTTTGAAAATTTGTTCATAGAGTGTGTGGGGCTGAAAGGTGGGGTTAAGGAGAGAGAGAGAGAGAGAAGAGAGAAGAGGAGAGAGAGAGGAGAGAGAGAGCGAGAGAGAGATGAGAGAGAGAGAGAGCGAGCGCATGCAAACATCATAAAATTTTGTTGTTTTCTGACTTAGGCCAACAGCCCCTTATCATAACATGAAATTGCAAAACATCGTCTTAATAAACAAAAATCGAAAAATCGAAAACAAAATCTAAAAAAAACAAAAACAAACCATAAACACCTTCGCGCGCTGTTTTTTCCTCCACGCACCAGCACCAAATATACTCCTAGGCGGCAACTGGATGACTACAACGGCCGCACTTTTGACACCTCAAGGCCGCAATTAACAATGGGGGGTGGTGGGGGGGCCAAAATAAATAAGTGCAATTGAGACGCACCATTTAGAACTCAACTAAACCACGTACCATTCTGGTTTAACAAATGTAAATTTTTCCCACAAGGTTTAGCGGATTTCCCTTTACACACATGTTTTGCGTACATTGTCCTGGGAAAGCAAGGACAGCGGTGGGTAAAACACCCATTCACACGACGAGGGTAGATGCGTGTTCCCCAACCCATTGTAAAAGTCCGGCCAGTTTTTCAGATTCTATTACTTTTGACGCTTTTATGGTTTCTTACCGTAAGCTGCTTCCACTCCTCCCCCTGGTGGGGAACGTTCCATTGCACCTCCCTATAATGAGGCACAAGTACTGCATTTTGTGCCTTATAAAAAATGTATGGTTGGCTGGCTTATGTCCAAAACCTGTAAGTGGTCCTTAATTTATTTTGTTACAAAGGTTTACTGGAATGGTTACAGTTTTTCTTCAGTTTAATTGAGGATTCCTACCCTTTTTAGGTAGAATCACTATTGCATTTGTAGGGTTTTTTTTCCCCCTCCTTTTTCTGCCCTTTGTTTTGGTCCCGATTTTCTGAGATTTTTCAATAAAGTTGCGGGGCATTAAGTGATTGCCAAAATTTAATTAATATTAAATCATTTTGCCCAAACATATCTGCGAATATGGCCCAAAAAACTGCAAAATCGGCACACATTTCAATCTCCATTAACTCAAAAAACCGGCTAAAACCATATTTCGTTGATATTTTCAGACTTTTTGCTCCTTGAAAAAGGTTTGATTTGCAACATTTTACGGTAGATTACTGAACCGACAGTAAGGAACCGAAGTGCCCCAGCTTATGAATTCAGGCAGCCTTTCAATTGGTTTCACAGAATAGCAAAACCAAATTACGGATCACAAAACCTAATTATTGGATATTTGTAGCCCCTTACTCCATGGGCCCCAGGGTTCTGAAAGGAAGTTTGTTGATGATAATTTTTTTAGTTTAAATAGTTTGGAGGAAGTTTTCGAGTATTATGTAATTGGGTTTACGTCAACTTTAAGTTTATTTTCCCATGTTGATTTTTTTTTTCATGGAATCTCGCATGAAGATTGCACGAACTTTAAAGGAATTCTATACACCTTATTCTACTTGTCCCTTCAGAAAACCCAATTGGGCAAAAAATGTTGCCGACAAAAATTGCAAAAAACAATTTGGCCAATTTTTAATCTTAACAATCGAAAACGGCTGCACAAAATGCATTCCTATTTTGTGTGATTATTTAAAAGAATTAATGATTGCAACACTTCTGTATCATTCCAGAGCCAGAAAGTGGGGAGGGAAAGGCTGTGTGGAAGGAGATCCTTTCCCCCATGGTTTAGTTCTCAAAGGCAAAACATAAGCCCTCTAGTTAAACATTAAAAAAAAACTGACTGATTTTCAGCCAGGTTAAGTCAACAATCTCATCTGAAGGGATTAAATAATTTACTTTTGCACACATGTCGTTTTTACGTGTAATTGAGTGGAAAATGCGTGGAAACACACTTACAAGCTTACATGGAAGATCAAGAAGATCAGTGGGGTCCATTTTAAGTCCCAAACAGATTGGACAATTTACAACTGTTCAGTTTTCATTTCTTTCTCATGTTTACAAGTAACCCAAAAAATATATTTTCCTTCTTTGCCGAACATCCTTAGTCAGAACTGTGCCTTGTTTCTCATCAACAAGAAAACAGCACAGGTCTGCTGACCCACTGTCTCCTTTTTCTTACTTCCACACACCCGACCACTTTTTTTTAAATTCAAAGTAATCTCTAAATGCAAGAGAGATAGCCTACATACTTGGTTCCTTTTAGTTCATATTTTTACAATACTGAAATTATCTACATCAAAAATTTTAGTTTTTTTAAATCTCTGGAATTCCTCATAACTTGCTGAAAGGAAATATATATCTTTTACTCTCCAAAAATCGCATATTAGTTTTTATAAGATTTAGCCTAATATTTTTTTATCGGGACCCTTGGCTTAGTTTAAGGAAACAGATTGAACATTAATGAGTTTACAACCATGTGCACAGCATTTGCTTTCCCCCTAATCCATGTGTATAGTGATGAAAAATGTATATGTAGAAGTTATCATAATGTTCCTGAAAATCATAATCGTATTATGATTGGATATATAAACTTGCCTTTGATAAGTATTTGTTGACATACCCAAGACATTTTGTCCCATTTTTCTTATCTTTTTTTTACAAATCGTTCAAACAATCAAACTATGATATATACTCTGTACTTGATGTTTTTAAGATTCACAAGTGTCTGCTTTCATTGACAATTACGTCTGTGGCACACTATGCCCTAAAAATATATTTTTGAACTGCATGTCCAGCTTTGGTCACAAAACAGGTTTTTAAAAAAGATGGAGGTGCGTGTCTACTGCGGTTGAATAGATACAATAAACCCAAAAAACAAGCTATCCTTATTGCAAAGCCCTATCTTAAGGCAATTCAACAGTTTGAACTTAGCGGTTTTTCCTGCAAAGGAAGACGTCGTTGATATGCCTTTTAAACTATGTAAGCATGAAGAAAATAATTGGAACTGCTGGCATGCCTGAACATCAATTGTTATTTGCTAACATTGTGGCCTACTCCCATGCAAACTCTGCCCGTTCAAAGTGCAGTGAAGGAAGAAGCCTCCCTACAGAAATCACTCACCAAGTAAATATTTTCTCGTCGTCTACAACATTAATCCCCTGCCCCTTTATTTCCTTCTGAAATATCTATTTCGCTACAGTCGTGGCAATAAGCCTCAGTGAAGATTAGATTGAATGGTGTCCTGACGGTGTAAAAACGGAATGTAAGGTGGGGGTATAATGCTACTTGTTTTTGGCCATTTAGTTTATGCATGTAAAGCGAAACTTAAGCTGATCAATAATGAAACATGTTTCATACAACGTGATTGTTTTGAAAGATAGTCTCTGGTCCTTCACTGATCTGACCCCAACTCCAAGTGGTAACCTTCCTCAACTGCATGTACATTAAGCCCTATTAAAACAGGTTTGATCGTTTTAATGGTGGAACGAATATTGGGTGGATTTTCTGTTCTTTACATTAGACCTATTTGGTTCTCTGTGTAAATTCTCTGTCCCTCGTCACCAATCCTGTGTCTGTCTCTGGCGCTCTCTCTCCACACATTTTGTAAAAAATAGGCTTCACCTAATGTTTCACCCTTGAAAATATTTTTTTAAAACATGCCAAGGAA
>JAGGCT020000829.1:0-25000 GCA_017654935.2 Phymorhynchus buccinoides
TCATTGACCTGTATTGGTGGTGATTTCACCCCTCATTTTGTGCAGCCATGGGTCATCTGACCCATGACGTCTGCAATAAAATGTAAGCGTAATACTACAGTGACACATAATTGGCCCATTGTTTTGGAAATGGACCCATCATTTTCTGTAACCCAGGGGTCATGACCCGTGAAGTTTGAGAACAATCTGATGCTCTGGAGTTCCACTGTATATTAGAGAATGTGATTGGGCAGGAGTGAAAATACAGTGGAACCTCCCTTATAAGACCTTCAAAAATCATCCAAAATGAGGTCTTCTAAGGGAGGGGTCTTCTAAGGGAGGTAATTTTAATACTTACAAAGAAGGGCAATGTTTCGGAGAGGTAGGTCTTATGTGGAAGGGAGTCTTATAATGGGAGGTCTTTAAGGGAGGTTCCACTGTAGCTACTACCAGTAATCTAGTATCGATTGACAACTTGTCAGCTGTAGAATAAAGGAAGCGGCCTCCCAGCAAATATTGAAAGCCGCAGAGCCCTTTATCAAAGTGTTGTTCTTTTTAATTAGAATACCATTTGCTTGAATAAAATACTTCCCAAAATTATTCTAGATGTTAGCTGTAGAATAAAGGAAGTGGCCTCCCAGCAAATATTGAAAGCCACAGAGCTCTTGTTTTATAAAAAAAAAAATTAGAATACCATTTGCATGAATTACTTCCCAAAATGAGTCTAGATGAATAAAATTGTTCAAAGTGTACTGTATAAAGAACACCAGTAAGCAAAAATGTCATGCTTTAGTGATCAATGCTAAAGCAGTGATTTCATGTTGAATAACTAACATGTTTTGGGTTTTTAAATTCTTACTCACGATTCTTTCTTACATGATTTTTTGCTATTCACTCTGTAAAATCTAGGAAACTCAGAATGCATTGAACATGAATTTAAACAACAGAAAAAAAGATTAATGATAAGGACAGTGCTAAAATGTCCATCAACTAATAATTTTTTTTAAAAGTGATAATTTATGATGTACTAAAAGAATAGAAACAGACAAATAGGATTCAACCGTCAGTCGTGTTAGCATTGGTTTACTATGTGTGCAGAGACACAGAAGCAAACTAGTGAAAGAATAAAAACAAATAATGGTTCACCTGTTGGTCATGTTAACTACCGTAATTTACGGACGATAAGGCGATACTTTTCCACACCCAGGCTGAGACCCCTGCACCTTTTAATGTGACTAACTAGCAGTCCTGTTTGCTACGCTTCGCACGCGCGCATACACACACTCTCTCTCACACTCACTCTCTCTTCCCCCCCCCCCCCCCTATTTCACTCAGGTTTATGATGCAAGGGAAGTAACCAGTGAAAACCAGTCCAGACAGTCATTCCCTAATTACTACTCTTTAGTTACTGCTCATACTTCTGACTGGTTTTCAAGGTCAAACTCCAAGGTCAAGGTCACAGCGATTACGAATTTTCTATGGGACCCTCCCTGCACCATAATTAATACATCACCACACAAAATTTGAAGCGATTCGGTACACTGGTTCGTGAGTTACAGGGCGAACAAACAGACGGACACACACACACACACACACACACACACACACACACACATACACATACACACACACACACACACACACACACACACACACACACACACACACACACACACACACAGTTGTTCAAATATAAGAGGCATTAAGATATATTAAAAAATATAATAAAATCTGATTTTTGTGTAAGCTTTGGGGGGGGGGGTGCGACCTATAGTCCTAAAAATAGGGTAATCAATGATTCTTTTGCTTGGGGTGTGTGTGCAGGGCCACAAAAATCCCGACGAACCTCGCTCTTTGGGTTTATTCGGCCTGCTGAGAAAAGAGTCGTGGGGGGCGGCAAAAGAGGGGACAAAGCCGAAGGTCAAGGGGCGGGTGACCTTTGCCCTCCCGCGCAGTGACTCCAAGAAGAAAGCCGCCGCTCAGGCCAAGGCTGCACAGGGTCAGTGGGTAGTGTGCACGCTCTCTGATTAGTGTTAAGATGATATGGCCGGGTTCACATTAGACGCGTAAGTTCCGTACGGAAAACCGTAAATAAGTGGAAGAAAGAACGATAAAAGTTTACGCATATAGGAGAAATTCAGACACGTGCGCAAATCTTTTCCCTTCTTTGCTTCACTTATTTATGGATAGCGCACGGGTTTCTGCATGGAATATCCACTTATGTGTGTACACAGCCTTAATTTTTTTTCTACCCTTCTGTTTTGTGTGTTTGTAAATCTGTCTTGTCTACACATAACTTTATAGAGTACTGAAGGGGGTTGCGTACTCCTTAACCCTTTCACCGCCAGCCACATTTCAGCCCAAAATTATTAATTACATTTACCTGGGTAGAGAACAAAATCCGTCTGCAGTATTGGGGATTCTTCTGTGACATATAAAATATGGTCTATCTTTACTTCCCAAAACTAAGACGATAGGGTCTTTGGGTAATAGACCCCAATTTGATGCCTTTTAGTGACATAGGTGTTAAATCACTGTGGTGCTAAAATGCGACGTTGGCGGTGAAAGGGTTAAAGACCCACCACATCACGTGTCAAAATCACGGTTTTCACATGTTTTCCCTCTTATGGCTAGTAAGGAATCTTAAGAAATCTAGTATAAGAGGGAATGTGACACGTGACGTGGGGGGTCTTTAAGGTATTATCGTAATATGACGCCAATTTGTGGATCTCCAGTTCACTATTGGAAAAGATTTAGATCAACAGCGTCTGTTAAAATGTTTCTGCTTCCACTGTATCAACGCTCTGCTTTGTAACTGAAACCGTTTTCTAGAAGCAAACAGATTTCTGAAGACTATGACAAATTGGTCATTGCGTACCGGTACGGGTCAGTGCGCACCGTACATACGGGTGTTGCATTTTTATGTATATATAAAATACACTTATATGTAACCCATAGCAACTTTCACCCCCCACCAAATGCGTAAAGGAAACCATTAGTAAAATGAGTAGATTCAGATCTTACCTTCTAACTCCATGAAAGTTGGTCTCTTTCGGTTGAAAAATGGTATCCGGAAGAAATAGACATCATTGGAATAAATGACGCAAGCATGACATGATTTCTTTGCAATCTCTACGATTTCAAGGAGGGGTGAACACTGACCCAACCAACACACAGACTCGTCAGTACTCTAAATAAACTTTAGGATCTATTGATGCATTTTAAAGTTTTTTAGTGTCGTGTTTCTGTTATTGCACCTCATGTGAATTTCTCAGTCTTGAGATAATAAAGTATGATTGATTGATTGATTGATATAAATTTGATTGGGCTAGGCTGGATGAAATGATATTGGACAGTAATATCTGTGTAGCAGACGTGACATTTTTCAGGCGTTAAGAGGATTTCAGCTTTTTTCAGGCGTTAAGAGGATTTCAGCTTTTTTCAGGCGTTAAGAGGATTTTAGCTTTTTTCAGGCGTTTAGAGGATTTCAGCTTTTTTCAGGCGTTAAGAGGATTTCAGCTTTTTCCAGGCGTTAAGAGGATTTCAGCTTTTTCCAGGCGTTAAGAGGATTTCAGCTTTTTCCAGGCGTTAAGAGGATTTCAGCTTTTTTGAGGCATTAAGAGGATTTCAGCTTTTTTGATGGCCCCAGAAGTTATTTTTGAGAGGAATGTAAATCTGTTGAGAGAACAAAGGGGGGGGGGGGGGGGGGGGGGGTTGTAGGAAGTAGGATCAAGGAGATTAAGATTTGAATAAATTTGATGTCACAGAGGCTGGTTTCCGCAAGTTTATAATGTCGTTTTCTTTCGTTGTTTTGTCGATTAGAAAAAGCGCATTTACTTCTTTTTTTACACACGTAACTCACATCCCTGAACATGTGTTGTTTTGCAGAGGAGCGACTGATGGAAGAGCTGGCCCTCAAACACCAGGCGGAGCTGGAGGAGGAACAGCACCAAAGGTCAGGGGTCACCGCAGCAGCCAGTCAGCATGTAGAGACCGTCGACATGGCCGACACCGATCTTCACCTGCTGACCTCTGGTGGTGACCTTGGTGACGACCTTTTGCCCCCTGTGCTGCCTCCCCCGGACATGTTTGACGACGTTCATTACATGCACAGCGGGCCGCCGCTCCCCCCTCCCCCTGCCCTGTCCAACAGCGAAGAAGACTTAGTGAACCATGCCCTTTCACTCCCCCGCTCTTCTCGGCCCTCCCACCACCCTCTCCCTCCCCCTCCAGCATTCTCTCATCAGAACAGTCAAGAAGAGGACGAAGGAGGCGACCCAACGCTGTCGGCCCGCTCTGCTCCCCCCTTTCTCTCCACGTTCGGCACGCCGCGATTCAAAGCCAGCCATTCGGCATCCAAAACTTCCAAAAGAGCCAACTCTGCTTCGACTTCTGAAGATTCTGCCAACCCTTATCTCTCCATGCAGCCGGTCATTGTGGACTCTAGGAGCAGCGATGTCAAAAAGGACGAAAAGGAAGAGCTTCATTCCGCTTCCGCGAAGGTGGATCTGAAAACTTTGGGTGAGACGGTGTCGCCGCACTTTGGCGCTTCCGCTCAGTCGTTCCGTCCCACCAAAGCAGAGCATAGTCTCGGCTACAGCAAAGCTGCCCCAGAAAAACTTTCCCCGGAGAAACTGTTGGCTGGTGGCAGTCATGGTGATGACAAGGCTGTGGGCTCCGCGGAAGTGGGTAAAGATCCCCTGAGGCCCATTCCGGCCCGGCGGAAACTTCTGGACCAGTCGGGGAGGTCTGGTTCTCCCAGGTGTTTGCCCGCCGCTTCCCCCGATGTTGTTGACGCGAGGAAGTCTTCTGAGCACACAGCAAACCACAGAGTCAGCCCTCCCAGACAGTCTCCTCAATCAGGGTCCATCGCCCCCTCCCCCACCTCTCCCGCGCCTTCCACCACCACCCACCACCCTCCCCTCTGTGAGGGGGCCGCCCCACGTTACTCATCCCCTCCCCCCTACTCTTCAGCCGTCAGTCAACGCCAGGGGCAGAGCACTGTGGCCAAGTCTCCATCCCCTCCCCTCTACTCCTCATGCCTGCCCTCATCGTCGTCAGACCCATCGTCTCCCCCTGCATCCTCCACCTCCTTCCACAGACAGTCCTCCTCTGGCGGGTTGCTTCTGTCCAGAGCCAAGGATGCTGAATGTAGCACTCCCAGGGACCTGACCCGGGGGAGCAACGATCCCAGAGAGCAGGGGAACAGTGGGCTGTACGCCTCTGTCAACCTGGACAGTAAGAGAGAATCAGCCACAAGACCCAACCCAGGGAGTCAGACGGCTAGGGAGCCAGCAGCAGGGGCTGCTCCATTGCCCACGCCCAGGGAACGTTCCCACTCTCAGGGGGCCAGACTGGTGCCCAGGGTCCACTCCAGCGTTCACCAAATGGTGCTCAGCCCTAGGGAAACCTCCAGTCCGTACAGCGCGGGATTACCACCAGAGACCATTGCTCAAAGGGATTCCGTTATTATTACTACTACTGCTGCTTCTGTTTCTTCTACTGCTACGCAAGAGTGGAACCGAATCACTGCCAGTGGTTCTGTGGACTCTGTGGTGAGAGCAAAAGACGGCGTGGGTAATGCCAGAAACATTGCAGGCGTGCAGAATGGAACTGTGACTCACCACTTCAACAGCGGCACTTTTTCTCCAACCTTTTACAACCACCACCACCAAGTCACCTCTCCAAAGTTCAGCTCCTCGTCGCACCCGGAGGTTTTGTCGCCTCGGGCGGCAAGTCGCGGTGGTAGCCAAGGCAACAGGGTTGTGGTGGCGGCGGATGTCCACTCTCAGCCGGCCCAGCCCCGCTCCAGTCCACCTGACCGACCGCCGTTTGTGTCCAGGACTCTGTCTGCAGCGATGGAGTCCTCGGCTTTCTCTGAACACACTGTGACCTTTGTGTGATAGGATTAGTGGGGTAGGGAGAGTGAGTGTGTGCGTGCGCATGCGCATATGCTCTGTGAGGAAACTTTCCTACAAACGTGCAAACTGCCAAAGTGAACCCTGTCTAACTGATGGAACAGTGGATCATGTTTTGGCTTTGGTTCACTTCAATTATCAAACTACTATTACTACAGGACACCACCTACTAAGCCCCCTACTGACGGCAGTATTCTCTTAGTCGCGGAGCCAGCGTGAGTGAGGTCCTCCTCTGAGGGCGCCACCACGACCGTCCACCGACAGCTCCCGAGAAGATGCTAATCCCCATGACTTTGACCCGAACGCACCAAGGCATAGACTGGATTGGAAACCGAAACTGAGGTCACTATGAGAGCAGGGCATGCAAAGCCACAGAATTTGATACATTTTTTTTTTTTTTTAATGATTGATAGAAATGAGGCGGATGACTATAATGATGATGATGATGCTATGGAGTTCTGTATCAGTCTGAGACTACATGACAGGGCTGCATTCTACACTTCCTTTCATAATGATATCCCGGCGTTAACCAGGCCCGAGAACTACAGACACCTGCAGTGTTGGTCTTGAAATTAGAGCAACACTCTCAGAACCGCATCCGTTAAGCGGATGAAGCTCAGCTGTGTGGTTTCAGTCTTCCCATTGAGCCCATAGCCACTCACCTCTGAGTGGGATTCGAACCCATGACCTCCCAGCCAGTAGTCTGCAACGCTAACCACTACACCACGACAGCTGGTTAGATTGACAGATGTTTTGTGGACAGATCACAGATATTTTTTTTAGTTGGTTTTGGTACTTATTTAGTGTTTGAAAAAAAAATAGTATAACAAATCAATTATCTGTGCAGTAAAGTGTTTCCGTTCAGATTAGTAAAAGCTCATTTTACGAAGTCTCTGTTTGGAATAATAATATCAACCAAGGAAATGTTTGAAAGCATCAGTTGTGAATTCTAGCGGTTGTGCTCGGGTTGTGTGAAGAGAGGCTACTGTGGAATTTGTGTGAAGGCTGTTGCTGTGCATTCCCTGCATTGTCATGGAAATCAGCCTGTGAGAGTGTGGACATTTGTGTGAAGGCTGTTGCTGTGCATTCCCTGCATTGTCATGGAAATCAGCCTGTGAGAGTGTGGAAATTTGTGTGGTTCAGGGCATGTTGTGTTATGTTGTTTGGTTGTGCGTGAATTACTGTCATTGCACTTAAGAATAAAGAACAACTAAATTGTTTTAATTATGATTCTACCATTGAACTTTGGGGTGACTGTACTTCAGAGCAAATAATAATCAAAACCATGTTTATGTCATTAATATAGGTATTGCCCTCAATAATCGAATCAGTCCATTTTTTATTCTTTGGTCAGGTCCTTTATTCTTTTCTTAGGTAATCCCGGTATATTAGATTTTCCACTTGCACTGTCAGAATGCAGTCCAAATGCGCGCACACATGAATACACATATGTATTTATATTATATACATATACACATTAAGTTCATCAAACAGGTCGCTCTAGAATTTCTTTATGATGATTTTACATATTGTCTTGAAATCCAGTCAGGGTAAATTTATAATCAATTAAATATCAACATGATTCAAATGGGGCTTTGTACTACTTCTTGCTGACACGAAAGGGCAATAATTTTAGGCCCTAACCGCTCATGCCACCTAACAGCGTGTCAGGGGCAGATAATTTTATGTGGCTATAAACTACTACTTCATGACAGGCCAGGACGATAATCTTAAGTAGGTGGCATTCGCATCTCAGGGCACGAGACAGGGGCAGAGAATTATCAGTATCAAGCCTCATGGATGCCAATGCACAAGCGTAATTAATTCCTGTTCTGACCAAATATGGTAGTTCGATTTTCCTGTAAAACTATTGAGGAGTTATACGTTTATTCCACATCTTGTTGGTCAATTTTTTTTGCTCTGAAACCATTCCAACCACCTGCAATGTTTGCTTGGATTTCCTGTCATTTTCTTAGAGGATTTCTGTGCACATAATACGAAAAGTTGGCTGTGGAAATGTGGTAGCAAGATTTGTAGTAGTGTTGGTAAAGGGTATGGCACAAATTTAGGACAATTTAGTTTTCCAACTCACATACACACGAAATTCAAACATTGAGCATATGCTGTGACCAACATGGTTTGCTTATTCTGCACACATTTCAGAAACTTTTTTTTTTCATATCAAATTTTAGAATTTGAAATCCCTGTCTTAATAATGCAATACCATCAAAGACTGTATAGGGGAAGACAAGCATCCGGTCTCTTTTCCCTATATGAGTAGTGAGGACAGAAACACTGGTTATATCCCTTTTAAACATGACACATTTACACGTCGATAGGCCAGTTGAATTCTCCGTTCAAATTCCAGTCTGAGTTTTTGGATAGCCGCCGCTGTGAATGGTGTATAACTACCCCACTAACAATAACTCTATCAGCCCGGTTCACTGTAACTCTTAAGTAGTCTATCTTACCCTTTTAGAATCTTTGATACCATTCAATTGTAGGAAAGTTAAGTCAAAGGATGGGGATGTGAACTTTTTTTTCTTCATCAAAACGTTCCAGGTTAACTTAGGATATGCCTGAAACTTGAATTTCAGCAAAATTGATGGTAGATTTAATTTCAGAATTTTGAAGCCTTGTGCTCAGTTTTATTCTTCTTTTTTTTTACAAGCTGCATTCTTTTCTTTAATGAGATAATGTCAAGAGGTAAAAAGCTTTGTACAACATTCAAGAAACTTTCATGGATGCATCGCATTTCATAAATTCATATGCACAGAAGCTTACGTTAATTTAGATATTTTCCCTAGAGTCAAACGTTTACACCTATACATGAAGTAACTTTAACTCAGCTAATACTGCTGACATCAACCCAGTGCCTTCATAAGTTCATTCCTTCAACAAGCCAGGGTATTAATTAATACTGGTGTCCCACTACCTCATTTTTTAATAAGTTTTTTTTCCTTGGCTGTTTCAGGCCAAGGGTGGTCTAAGAGGCGTTGATAGATGTAAAAAAAACAAAAAAACTGAAGTAGAAAAAACTTTGAACTGAAAACAAAAACAGAAAACACAGCCAGCCACAACACAGAAGACTCTTTTAGCCTCTTATCATATTAGTCAGTACAGTGGAACATAAGACCTCCCATTATAAGACTCCCTCCCATATAAGACCTACTTCTCTAAGACATTTCACTTCTTTATAAGTATTGAAATTACCTCCCTTATAAGACCCCTCCCTTATAAGACCTCATTTTGGATGATTTTTGAAGGTCTTATAAGGGAGGTTCCAATGTAGCACCAAGCAGCCAAAACTTAATGCTAACAACTGCAGCCGACAAGAAAAACACAACACTAACAGAATTCTATGTAGAATTAGTACAAAGAAACTGGAGGGGGACCAATGTGTTACGATCAACTGCCTACTGGTCTTTTCTAAATTGAGTGTTTCTTTCTTTTATTTTTTGTTTGTACTTCCACCGAAGATCCAGGTCTGTATGAATGGGAAATGTGAGTCACCAAAGCTGTGTAACGTATTTTACAGACTATAAGGCGATACTTTTCTCCTAGGCTGAGACCCCTGCGCCTTATAATGTGACTGATAATATGGTAAAAAAATATAACAAAATTTGAATTTTGTGTAAAATTTGGGGGGTGCACTTTATAATCAGGTGCGCCTTGTAGTCCGTAAAATACGGTAATCTCCAGTCTGTCTCCTGTCAGTTTTAATTTTAGTGTGAGCAAGAACAAAAAATACTTGCTAATTCTTACAGCCTAAGCATATTTAAACTGGGAGATTTTAACTAATTTGAAGTGCCTTCTGTGTGATGATTTTGCTTGTCACTTCAGTGATTTGCAAGTCAAGACATAAGGTGATCATATAGGCAATCATATCAGAAATTATGTATTACAATGTTTATTTTCTTTGTTTGTTATGACTGATAGGTCTTTGTTAACTTGTGAAGCAAACTGATCAGTGAATTGTATGCAAGATCAACGATTACTGGTTTTATTATATCATACATATTGTCAGAGTGGATTTAACAAAAACGTCAGTTGTGTTGGTAAAGGTGTGACTGTGATGTTTTATCAGTTGGGGGGAAAATGGAACAGTCGTGAACTTTTTTTGTGCAATATTGTATTGTATTTAAATGTATCTGTTATTTTCATATTCACTATGCAAATGTTTCTTAATTGTTAAGAATAATCATGTGGTGGTGTCACAATGCCTGCTGATTGCAAGTTTTCTGTGAAAGTTTTTATTGCAAGATCATAACTATGCATTCTGACAGACATTGGTTTGTATAATATGCTGCATCATCAATTATGGTACTCTTTTGATCATTCTTTTTCTTGTTACTAGTGTTAAGGCATATGCATATATACGTGAAAACCACATCCTGTCCGCAATCCGCAAATAAAGTAAAAAATACATATACAGATGTGGGCTAATGTTAAGATCAGCTCCCTCCGCTGTTCCAGGGTGTAGGGTTAGGGCCAATCAGCTCCCTCCGATTTACCTTTTCCGTTAAGCTGATTGGCCAACTTCACCATGGAACAGCGGAGGGAGCTGATCTTAACATTTGCCCAGATGGGATACGTGGATGCACAGCTACTCGGTTTCGGATACTTTTAGTTTATGCGTTTTGTCAACATTCATCACCAGCATAAACCATTTTAAAGTGTTTTATCCATTGGGCTTACATTGTTTTATTGTGGTATGCCATTTGTAAGGTCTTTTTCTATCGCTAATCACAATAAATTAAAAGAATATTTGCCTCTGTTAAAGGAAATGACTTGAAACAAACAGCTCTCTGTGGAAAACTAGGCTTCAGATGGCTTACGCGGATACCGGGGGGGTCAAATAGTTCCCCCATCTTCTGGAAGTTCTATGCTAGTAACTTCCCCATCTCTTATCACTCTCTTTGACTCTGCCTTTTCTCTTCCTTTTGCTTTCTGGCATCTACTTCTTTCTGCCTTAGTGGTCCATTCTCCTGCAGTTTGTTTGTGGCTCAAGCCACAAACCTATAACTCACTTTGTCGGTCGGTCTGTCCGTCCAAAATTGTCGCACATATTGTAAAAGAGAAAAAAATACTTGGGCATAAAGTAACATTTCAGTTGTCATATCTACTACAGTCCTTAGGTAATGAAAGAATTGTATACTGAACAGAGCACATGAATCATTTTAAAGCGTACAAAATAATAAACATACGTAATACAGACACTGCAACAGACATGACGAGTATGCGGTGCTCCTTTCGATGAGTATAAGTAGGATACATAGTTTTAAATGTTTTCCAAAAGATATAAAAAGTTACGAAATGGTGCAGAGATAACATTCTGGGATAGCATGAGACTTAGCATCATGCTAACTTAGAAGCTCTTCCAAAAGTCCTTTTAAATCCTATAGGACATTGGAACAGGCCCTGGTTTACAGATTAAAATTATTGAAAAGCCAGGGGAGGCGACTCAGTGTATGTAATGATTGGAGTGGTAAAAATAGACCGCTGCCACAAATGATTGCGAATCCGCGCTTGTTTCTATAAAACCCTTCCACAGTTTTCCTTTTTACAATGTATCAGACATGCCAGGGTTTTTTTTTTTTTTAATTGTTCACTGGCTTCCAGAGGTGAGACCTTACACACTTGAGTGGGCACTTGTTGCCATTCTGCAGTGCATATTTGCCTATATGGCCTTTTAAGAAATATATTTTAGCTTACTAGTATGTGTTTGTTATCCTTTTTTACTGGTTTTTTTTTAACCTGGACTCGATAAATAGAGCGGAATGGCTTACGTTTCCAGCACTGTCTGGAATTATGTGCTATGGGGTACAATGATGGAAGTGTCATGTTACGAATTGTACTATATTTTTTACGTTTTCAGGTTTTTGTACGTTGTTAATCAATTTGACTGTTTTGTTATGCGTGGTCGAACTTTACGCTGTGACAGTTCTGAGATAACCATAGCTGTTGACGAGACTATAATAGACTAACTGTGGAAAACTAAAGGGAGCCAGAATGTGGGGAATTTGTGTGCTGTGGATGGGTTTCTGTGGTATATCGTCGGTGACATTCACAAACCTCATATCTCAATGTTGGTAGTTTTGAGAAAAACGAATTTAACTTTTAAAAAGTAACTGCGCTGGCCACAATTGATTAACTATGATGAATATGTTGTTTGAGATATTGCGAGTTAAGTCCTGCATTCTGTTAAAATGACTGAAAACGGGGTTTTTAGACTTGAAAAGAACGAAGATACGAGGTTTTGTCCTTAACTAGATCTAAATTTGGGACTTACGAGTTTTTCTTCTATGTTCACAACCTCATTTACCCCAGATAGAAAGTCGTTGGAGATACAAGCTTTTGGTGGAAGGGGCGGGAAAAATGAAAAGAACTATGTATCTAACTCAAACCCCCCCAAGATCGAGATACGAGGTTTGTGAATGTCACCGACGATATGTATGTCATTATGTGTACCATATTTTACGGACTATAAGGCGATACTTTTTTCCTAGACCGAGACCCCTACGCCTTGTAATGTGACTGAAAATATAGTAACTATTGGCCTCTGCAACTAGGGTTATTAACGCCCTTGACAGTGAGAGTGAAGCCCTTGCTGGTCAGTGCTGAAAAGGGCATTCACTCTTGCAAAAGGCAGCCATTTAGTGGCCTCAAATAGGGTTATTGGCGATTTATCCCCTTGTTTGGTCAGTGCTGAACCATCTTCCCCCACCCACCAAGGGCATTCACTCTTGCAAAAGGTGTTCTTTGCAGTAGCCAATAACAACAAAATCTGCATTTTGTGCAAAATTTGGTGGGTGCGCCTTATAATCAGGTGCGCCTTGTAGTCCGTAAAATACGGTACACAGCTTCGTTTCTCGTTCTTCGATACGTCTTACTCCCAGATTTTGATTGTGGATGGGATATGTGGATGGATTTCTGTGCATATGTGCACACGTACACTTCATTTCTCGTTCTTCGATACGTCTTACTCCCAGATTTTGATTGTGGATGGGATATGTGGATGGATTTCTGTGCATATGTGCACACGTACACGCCTTTACAGTGTCTCCGACACACATAGTTGTTGTTTCACTGGGGGGTCTTTTGTATAAATAGTTCCCCCACCTTCTGGAAGTTCTGTGCTTGTAGCTTCCTCTAATCTGTCACTCTCTTTGACTCTGCCTTTTCCTTTTTGCTTGCTGTCATCTACTATCTTTCTGCCTTACCGGTCCATTCTCCTGCCTTTTTTCACTGTAAACACTTTCAAAAAGATTCCCTCCAGCCGAAGTCGGACTTGCTGGGCCTAACTATTTCTTAGATAGGCGCGTAACGGCAGCATGACGCATCTGCGCTCATAATTGACAGGAAACTGAGCGATCGAAGAAGAAGAAGAAGATTTCAAAAGTTCAAAGGGTCTTGTTGAGTTTCACGATGTATTGTTTGGATTATGTCAATGGAAAAGAACTTCCGAGACGGGACCAATGGTTCTTCTATTCAAGTGAACAGCTATTCAAGATCATTTCCACTGGTGCTATAATGGTTGTATTTGATGAGCATTTTACTTGAGCGTTGAAGTTTTACATGATGTATAGGTTACTGATTAGTGCCAACCGGGTACTAACCGTAGCGTTGTGAACCAATGACAGTACAGCTGAACATGGATTGTACATGGATTGTAAATGATCGTGTTGTTGGGTTGTGCAGAGTATGTTAACATATGCAAATGTTTTACAAAGATTTCTGTGCATTTTGAATTACATGAATATTGAAAACAAACGTTTTTTGTTGTGTGTGTTCAGCATGTGCTTTGTTGGCATGGAACCACAAGTCATATTAATCATGACTCACATTTTGTCTGGTTGAATTTGAACACAAATTTCCGTATTTTTGGAGACTAACAAATAAGGTGCGCCTTATTATAAGGTGCACCCCCCAAAATCAGATTTTGTTATTACATTTTCTTACTAGTTTGTTCATCATCATCTGACATCATATTATTATTACTATTATCATATTCTGTTCTGGTCTGTAACAAAATGAAACCTGTGCTAAGAACAAGGCTCCACTGAACTCCACCGAAGTGACTCAGCAGTAGTGCAGTGTCTCCTCTGGTGGTTGCTTCTTGACAACCTAACCTAGATTCACTCCCCTTGCTTATTTTGGGTTCTGCGACCTGACAAACCGGGAGTTAGGACTCGGAATGAGCAGCGTTGGAGCAATACTGTAAGGCCCAGAAGATGGGAGAAACAAAAAATAAAATAAAATGAAATCTGTATGATCAGTGGCTTCCTTGCTGCAATGACAAATCGTGTTATAGTAATTTATATATAGCTTGTCTTTTGTGAAGAACTATGGCTCTCACTAGAAGGCACTGCCCTGACACTCTCTTAGTCTTCAGCAGCCTTGGGGAGAGTTGTCGGTCTTTGGGAATTCCCTTCAACAATGACCATGATTTTGAAGCCCTCAAGATCAAGATACATCCCGATCTTCAGCCAGGCATTCTCCATTTTAAGGACATTTCAGGAATGTGTGCCCGTCTGAACCAACATAAAAATCGTAAGACAGCCATAAACTCTCAGATCTACAGCTCAGCTCAGTTTTATGCACAACGCGTGACTAATGAGGCTTTATACTACTCCTTGCCGACACGAAAGGGCGATAATTTTAGGCCCGAACTGCCGATGCCCCCTGGTGACAAGTCAAGAGCAATTTTCTGTTGATATATACTACTAGTTCCTGACAGGCAAGGGCAATAATCTTAAATAGGTGGCGTTCGCATCTCAGGTCACAAGACAGGGGCAGAGGATTTTCGGTATAAAGCCTCATTTTCTTTATACTCACTATTTGTGTGTAAGCAGTTCAGGGTCAAAGCATTTGATTGAGGGGGGCTTCTCTGAAGACCCTCAGATGTCTGGCTCATTATTATTATTATTATGAGCATTTATACGCCTGATCAAATAAATGCCCTACGCGTTTACAATAAATAAATAACAAACAAACAACCCTACATGAGCACACAATGCACGCCCCCTCTCCACACACACACAAACTCAAGCCAGGTCATGATGGGAGAGATCAGTTGCTACTTTGGAAAGAGATGAGTTTTCAGATGGTGTTTGAATGTGGTCAGAGAAGGCGAGCGTCTCCAGAGAGTGGGGCAATTGATTCCAAGTGACAGAAGCTTGATAGGCGAAAGAGCGTTGGCCCATGGTTTTAGTGCAGACAGTAGGGATACCATACAATAGAGATGGGTGTCAGATGAGGAGCGCAGAGCTCGAGATGGCGTATAGAAGTGTAACAGATCAGTGAGATATTCAGGGCAAGAGGTCTCGACAGATTTGAAACTAACAGAGAGAAGCAATCTTGTATGATATTCTTTGCTGAACAGGGAGCCAGTGGAGAGAGCGCAACAATGGAGTTACATGGTCATATTTACATAATTTAGAAGACTCCTCGCCTTATTTTCTTTTCACCATGTTGCTTTCAAATTTAATGTCCTAAACAAGTGTTTACGTGGCCCAATTTATTATTGCTATGAACAGGTCACAGACTTATCTTCGCAAAAAGACACTAATAATTTAACACACACACTGCATCCTCTTCAGACAACGTCCATCGGTTAAGGTGAATTTCACTGTATTGCCAATCTTCACAAACTCAATCAACAATTATCTCATCAATAAAATGCATCAACAATTTGATCCATAATGCCATTTGATCAATAAAAATATTATCTGCAGAACGAGTAAGCAGTGAAATAAATACTGAAAATGGTGAGAAACACTTTGAGGTTTTCACAAGACAATCAACAGGAGACTTTCCACAGTTAACATCTTTTATAAATGGTCGATTTAGCTGACCCCTTTCACCGCCAGGTGGCGCGACACTCAAATGGTCAAAACCTAGTAGTAATTTTTGTTGGGGGGAGAGAGAGAGAGGGTGTGACTCCCTCCCACACAATGGTGAATATTGATCACTGCAAGTTTTCAGATTTTACAGTGCAAAACACCACAATGTCTGTTTAAAAAAATAATAAAAGGCAACTTTTCACTATTTGCTGACATGAAGAGATTATCAAACTTTCATAATTCTCTTCATTAACCTGTTCACCATAAAAGTAAAAAGAACTAAGCAGTCAGTATTTGAACTTTTTGCCTATCATTAATTGGCAAAATGTTTACAACAGTTTATACTTTTTTTGTTCTAACCTATATGAACCAAATAATGATTAAATCTTTTTACCTTGCTGGTTGCAAGCAGTACTAAAAAAATGAGATTGTCAACTGCTCTCTTCAATTGTTCAAATCATTGCATGTTGATGAATAGAGTGTAATTATTTTAATTCCAAGGTTCTGTCAAGCCAGTGTGTGTGTGTGTGTGTGTGCATGAATGATGAATCTAAATAAAAAGTTCAGCAAACTGAACAGATCAAATGGCAAACATACCTTGAAGCCAACACTCACACAGCCACATACAAAATAAATAGCCAGGCAAAATGGCTCCAGTGTCTAGTAATGCTGCTAGTCACAGCCACTACTAGTCAGTGTTTCCCATGCACCTAATTTTTTAGGGTCACCATGACCCTTTGCCTCAAAATTTGGGGGTCATTTCACAATTTTTGATGGACAAAAAAAAGGTCATATTTACATAATAAATTATAATCATGTTGATATAATATGCATTTCAAGCTTACAATTTAAACTGACATTAAATATGTCAGTAAAAATTAGACAACTCTGTCTCTCTCTCTCACACACACACACACACACACCCACCCACACAAAACACAGCCAAGTTCACAAACACCCACAGAGAAATACACACAGAAGCACCCACATAATGTTGACAACTTGAGTCAAAAACATTACAAGCCATACATTCCACACACCTACACACACACAGAATCATAGTATTTTTCTATGTTCTTGTTCAGTTCTCACTGATGAAATGGAATTCTTGAACTGAGATTAAACATCAATTGATCAAAAGTCCCTTTTTTGTCTTTCATAGAATCCAAAATTAACAGAAAAAAATCCGACAGACAGAGAGAAAGAAAGATCAAACAAAAGCTTTTTTTGCGTGACTTGCTGGCTTACTTCATACATGTATATTGTACGCATCTCATTTTGCCATTTTCAAACCCTACCCACGGAAATTCTTTTCCCCAGAACAAGTATAAGAACGTAGATCTAGTCTTGCTTTTTACAACTTGAAGGCTTTGATTTTGATTCATCACCTCCTTTTCGTGTCAATGACGTGAGCAATTCATCTTCAAAATCACTTTTTGTTTCTTTCCGTTTTCTGGAATAAGAACAGCCGAACACCTGAAGCAGACATTTTTGTTACACACACTGCTTAGTTCGCCTGCAATGTGTGCCCACAGCAAGCCAAATCAGGGTCAAGGATCGTTCAGTAACCTATGCCACGACGCGAAGCCTTTCTTCACTTCAGCTCTCCTTGACTTAGGCCGTGTACACACATAAGTGGAGATTCCGTACGGAAACCCGTCCGCAATCGATAAATAAGCGAAACAAAGAAGGGAAAAGATTTGCCCACGTGTCTGAATTTTCCCTATATCAGTGTATGTGTAAACTTTTATCCTTCTTTCTTCCACTTATTTAGGGTTTTCCGTACGGAACGTACGCGTCTAATGTGAACCCGGCCTTAGACCTAGTGAGCGCTTTTCATGGGCATACGGTGCCCTCGTCAACCGTTTTACAGAAAGACGTCATCTTTAGTCTCTTAGAATCGCTGGAAGGCCAAGAAAAACTGCGTCACAATGACGCACTGAGTGGAAAATTTATGCGTCAAAATCGGTAATCTGTACGTCATCGACGCACATATTTGCGTCATCAGGAACACGGCTAGTAGAACATTTGCCACTGAGAGCCAGTCACTCACTCCACCAGGTATTTCAAGCATAGCACACATGACACAAAAAACAATGATAATCTGTCCGTCATTTCATAAGAACCAAACTCATTCAACTTTTCACAAAGGTTTTAGTTCCCAAACCAACACATTCCTACACACACCTATACCCCATTCAGACACATACACACCAATTCATCACTTTATGAATATTTTCTTTTCCAATTCACTCCTAAGCACATACTTTAACACTCCAGTAAAACCAGTTTGCTTTTCCACACCTCAATTCATCCATTTGTACACACCATCATAATTCAACCTCCGTTCTTACATACATGACTCAGGCTAAATCTTTGTCAACGCATTCATACACAAGAAATTCCCAACTCAAATATTAACCATTCACAATTCTTTGCGATTTCTTCTTTGCAAACGTGTTCACAATTACTCAAATCTTCACACACATTCACATTTACACTAAAAAAATATATCTTTGCACACATTCCCAATTTCAAAATCCTTATGCTGTGTGCACATATATGCGGAAAATGCAGACAAGTTTCCATGCGGAAAATCCACATGGGTGTAAAAGTTCATGGGTTTCCACACATATTTGCTCTTCTTCTTCTTCTGTGTTCCCGGGCCATAAGGCCACAATGGGTACGTATGTGTTCGTTTTCCAGTTTTCACTGGTGTCCTCGTTGCATTCAGCCGACACATTCCGATTTCGGAGGAGCTCAAAGGAGAAAACTATATGGAAGATTTTTTTTTTTTTTTAAGGCAGGAGAATGGGCCCAACAGTCAGAAAGATAGTAGATGACACAAAGCAAGGAAAAGGCAGAGTGAAAGAGAGACAGATTAGAGGAAGTTACAAGCACAGAACTTCCAGAAGGTGGGAAACTATTTGTACAGAAGACCCCCCGGTATCCCCACGAGGGAGACATATTTGCTCAAGCCTTCATGCTTCTTACTTCCAGATCTTTGTTGCCGATGGATTTCCGCATATAAGCGCACACAGCCTTAATCGTTGCACACAGTCCCACCGCACATCCTTTCAATTTGTGAGCAGTCTTTGGCACAGAGCGCATCTTTCCACAGGCAAGCCTCATAGTTCTGAGCAGTAATAGTGTTTTTCACTTTTTTGCCAACATCAACTTTCCATTTTTATTATAACATGCTTTGTTCTTTTCTCCTTCACATCTCCATCCTTCATTCACCATTGCGGATTAATTGAAGCAGCACCACAATCTAACATCTTGATTTCATGCTCAAACAACATTGGTCTACAAATTATGACAATTCAAAAACAAACGGATTTTCTGCAAAACATCTGTTCCATCATTTCCACAAACACTCAGCAATTCAACATAGAAATGCACCTTAACAAGGAATTTGCAAAGAATGAAAAATTCAAATTAATGTTTTTCTCTGCAACTGGCAAGCTGAACTGAAACGATGACATATATTCTTCAGCGTTACTGTTTTTCTACGGCTCTGGTCTCCACAATGCGTGTTATCAAGAATCCAATCAGAATCTCGATTTTCTGAATGGTAACACGGAGAAACATGGTTTTGAAAAGTGGAGGGGAAGGGGGAGAGAGAAGTGAAAGTAAATGGGAATGAAAAGACCGAGTCTTTGAAACCACTAAAGAACATGTAAGTAAAAATCAAGCACATTTCCAACGGTTGAAGCAAAGAAAAATCGCAGCCCAACTTGACCCCTGATTCTGATTGGCTGCTGCTTCAGCCAATGACAAGCCAGGAGAGAAATTAAGCCTTCAGAGAGAGAGAGATGGGACGGGATATTGCAAGCATCAAAAGCCGTATGGATTTCCCCCATTGTAACACGCACAATGTCAAAAGTCTGTCACGTCAAAAGTCTGTCACAACCTCACCACAATGGGGCTTAAAACTACGGAGTACTCAGGCATCAGAATATTCTGAAGTCCAATCCTCTGAAAGCCGTGATACAAGGGCCATCAAGGCCCCAGACTATAGTGGGACAACACTGAAATCAATTCCCAACATCAACAAAAAAGGTATTTTGCAGTGAGAAATCACCACTATAAAATGCAATTTAACAGAAAAGATAACACTCAATAAAAAGGCAAAACCTCTGACAGAAGAGGCCAATCCTCTGTCAGAAATTCTTAATCCTCTGAAATTAGCTGATCCTCTGACAATTATGATGCCTGAGTTCTACTTGGCGACACTAAAGGGTGGTAATTTTATTCCCAGTTTTATGACCGAATCAACCAAGCAACCTAGTGACGAGTCAGGGGCAGATAATTTTCTGTGGCTGCATACTACTTCATGACAAGGGCGATAATCTTATGTAGGTGGCGCACACATTTCAGTGCGCAAGACAAGAGGCAGAGAATTGAATTTTCCAGTTTATAGCCTCATTACTCTGGAGATTTATCAAGGAAGAGAAAGGACACAGAGTGTCCGCAACTTTCCATTTGACGTCTTTACCCACCCAGCCTGTCTGAAAACTGGCAGTAAAGACCCATCCAAGGGGAAAAGTATTTATGCCAGTCTGTTGTTCACAACTAGGACTGCCAGATAGCAGAGGGGCGGGCGGCTACTACTCCGGGTGACTCAGGTCTCCCAATCGTCCCGCAAATCAAACACGGGGTCCCAGGGACTCCTTCACTTACAGTATAGAGGGTCCTAGAGGCGGGATAGAGGGTCCTAGTGGCATAGCGAATGCTAAAAAGAATGTTTCTAGTGCATCCCTGGGACCCCCTGCACATTCTTTTAGAGGGTCCTGTAGAATTTTAGTGCTTCATAGACCCCCAAATGGGGGTCCCTGGGAGCCCTGTGACTGGGTTTGAATTAGTTCACAGCAGAGACGCATCCAAGGGGAAAATGAAGGAAACAAACGCAGGGCCTGCTCCTCTCCACGACCTCTTCCACTCAAACCTGACCGGAGACTCCTCCAAGGAAACGGCGGGGAGCAAACACAGGGCTTGCTCCTTCCGCCTGTCTGCACGTCCGTGTCTGTGTGTGTGCTGGGTTTTGTGGGTGTGCTCAGCCGATCTCCTGCACCTGGATGGTCTGCATGGGCATGTCCTGGGACGGCACCCACAGGCGCTGCTCGATGTGGCCGTTGCGCTGGTGGCCGTACTCAAACTTGATGCGCAGCTCCCCGATGCGAGACGTGGGCAGGATGTCGGGGATCCACTCGATGACGAACGGCGTCGGCTCCTTCTGGTCGCTGGTCGTCGTGCCTGGGGGGAGGACAGAGAAAGGCACAAGTGTTCATTGTCACGCACATATCCAGGGCTATTTGCCTAAAGGTACCAGCATTTTCAGGAGTGGTTTCCACATAATCACGTTTCAAATAGGGGGGGGCGGGGGGGACAGAGAAAGGCACAAGCAGTGTTCATTGTCACGCACATATCCAGGGTTTTTTGCCTAAAGGTACCAGCATTTTCAGGAGTGGTTTCCACATAATCACGTTTCAAATAGGGGGGGGCGGGGGGGACAGAGAAAGGCACAAGCAGTGTTCATTGTCACGCACATATCCAGGGTTTTTTGCCTAAAGGTACCAGCATTTTCAGGAGTGGTTTCCACATAATCACGTTTCAAATAGGGGGGGGCGGGGGGGACAGAGAAAGGCACAAGCAGTGTTCATTGTCACGCACATATCCAGGGCTATTTGCCTAAAGGTACCAGCATTATCAGGAGTGGTTTCCACATAATCACGTTTCAAATAGTGGGGGGGGGGGGGCGGGGGGGACAGAGAAAGGCACAAGCAGTGTTCATTGTCACGCACATATCCAGGGTTTTTTGCCTAAAGGTACCAGCATTTTCAGGAGTGGTTTCCACATAATCACGTTTCAAATAGGGGGGGGGGGGGGGGACAGAGAAAGGCACAAGCAGTGTTCATTGTCACGCACATATCCAGGGCTTTTTGCCTAAAGGTACCAGCATTTTCAGGAGTGGTTTCCACATAATCACGTTTCAAATAGGGGGGGGCGGGGGGGACAGAGAAAGGCACAAGCAGTGTTCATTGTCACGCACATATCCAGGGTTTTTTGCCTAAAGGTACCAGCATTTTCAGGAGTGGTTTCCACATAATCACGTTTCAAATAGGGGGGGGCGGGGGGGACAGAGAAAGGCACAAGCAGTGTTCATTGTCACGCACATATCCAGGGGTTTTTGCCTAAAGGTACCAGCATTTTCAGGAGTGGTTTCCACATAATCACGTTTCAAATAGGGGGGGGCGGGGGGGACAGAGAAAGGCACAAGCAGTGTTCATTGTCACGCACATATCCAGGGTTTTTTGCCTAAAGGTACCAGCATTTTCAGGAGTGGTTTCCACATAATCACGTTTCAAATAGGGGGGGGCGGGGGGGACAGAGAAAGGCACAAGCAGTGTTCATTGTCACGCACATATCCAGGGGTTTTTGCCTAAAGGTACCAGCATTTTCAGGAGTGGTTTCCACATAATCACGTTTCAAATAGGGGGGGGCGGGGGGGACAGAGAAAGGCACAAGCAGTGTTCATTGTCACGCACATATCCAGGGGTTTTTGCCTAAAGGTACCAGCATTTTCAGGAGTGGTTTCCACATAATCACGTTTCAAATAGGGGGGGGCGGGGGGGACAGAGAAAGGCACAAGCAGTGTTCATTGTCACGCACAGTTCCAGGGGTTTTTGCCTAAAGGTACCAGCATTTTCAGGAGTGGTTTCCACATAATCACGTTTCAAATAGGGGGGGGCGGGGGGGACAGAGAAAGGCACAAGCAGTGTTCATTGTCACGCACATATCCATTTTTGCCTAAAGGTACCAGCATTTTCAGGAGTGGTTTCCACATAATCACGTTTCAAATAGGGGGGGGGGGGGGGAGACAGAGAAAGGCACAAGCAGTGTTCATTGTCACGCACAGTTCCAGGGCTATTTGCCTAAAGGTACCAGCATTATCAGGAGTGGTTTCCACATAATCACGTTTCAAAGTTATGAAGAGTTGAAAGACACGCTTTAAAGACCCACCACATCCATGAGTGAAAATCACGGTTTTCACGCGTTTCCCTCTCTCGCTGGTAAGAAATCTTATTTTGGTCAGGTGTGACTCCCATACAAATTCCCCCATATTCAAAACGAGACTTTGAAGAGCAGCCTCATTTGCCTATGGGGGATTTGTATGTGGGTCACACCTGGCCAGAAAAACAAACAAGGGACTTATCTTGCTGGGTCAGTGTGTCTTTAGCATGCCCTACATTGCTGAAACCATAGTAAAGTCTTTGCCATTCATTATTAGGTACTTTATAGTCACAGAGGCATCTGTGAAATTCGCGTTGCTCCCACCAGGACAGCGCGTCGCAGCCACAGAGGCGTGCCACCCAATTTAAAAAAAAACAATTTGCATGCGATTTTTGTGTGATTTTGTGTGTACATTTTGACCAAATGACAACTTTTTCGTTGACACTGGGTTTAACGTATGCTAAGTGCACGACCACACGGGATCCTCGGTTTATCGTCTCATCCGAAAGACTCATATAGCTAAGAGGAGGGGGGGGGGGGGGGGGGGGGGGAGTAGTGTATGGCTGTTGTCATTTGTTTATAAAAGATAATTAAACAATTAGTTTATGTTGGTATTTGCGAGCATCCCCTAGCCCATGGCCCATACCCCCATCCTGCCTCGTTGATAAAACACCAGCAGGAAACCAGGGTATTCTAGCACTGAGGTAGAGGGGGGGGGAGATAAACAAAGCCAGGTGCTGTTACAGTCCACTTGTGATCAAAAGGAAAAAAAGTCTTGAGCTCAAAGGGTCTGGTGCTTGGCCTTGTGACAATAAACACATAAAATCATGGAGAAAACAACACAAATGTAATACAGACATGTTAAAGACCCACTGACCCAGCAAGATTAAGTCCCTTGGGTTTTTCTGGGAAGGTGTGACCCATATACAAATGCCCCCAACTTAAATTGAGGCTGCTCTTTAAAGACTGTCTCGTTTTTAATTTGGGGACATTTGGGAGTCAAACCTGGTCAAAATAAGATTTCTTATCAACGAGAGGAAAACATGTCAAACCCGTGATTTTCACTCATGGATCTGGTGGGTCTTTAACTGACCGACCTAACTGACTGACCTAACCCTTTCAACGCTAGCCAATCCTCAGCCAAAATTTACCATTAAGTTTAAACTTACATGGGAAGAGAAAAGATTCCGTCTGGCATACTGGGGATTTCTCTGTGACATTCCTAAAATAGGGCCTCCCAAAATTACGAACATAAGGTCACTGGATACCAGACCCTCATTTGATGCCTTTTAGAGACATGGGTGCTAAATCATTGTGGTGCCAAGAGGCGACAGTGGCGATGAAAGGGTTAAAGGAAGGTCTTGAGCTCGAATGGTCTGGTGCTTGGCCTTGTGACAACAAACACAGAGAGAAAACAACACAAATGTAAGACAGACGCGTTAAGGACCCACTGACCGACTTTGAGGAAGGTCTTGAGCTCGAAAGGTCTGATGGGGGTCTGGTGCTTGGCCTTGAGGCCGTCTTCCATGTTTTCAACAGAAACGCGGGGCGCCTCGTACAGGTCGTAGGTCCCGTCACGGTTCTCCACAAAGCTGCGCGTTATGTCCAACGGCATCTGACAACAACACACACATCACAGCGTTACGCTACGCCCATGAGGTCGACTTGCAAAGCACATGCAACCCTAAAACAAGAGTAGACAAACACAAAGCTAACAAACCCGAGAAAACAACCTCAAAGTCTGGATGGGCAGGGTGTGTGTGTCGGGGGTTCATCGACTATGGTGCGAGCGTATTGGTGACATCATCGGCAGAATCTACCGACAATAGCATGAGAAGAGTTAACTTACGGTAAGTTCGAATGAGTCAGAGATCTGCTTCTCATGTACAATGTTAACATTACAAAATGTTTTTCTTCAGCTGTTTAAAGGCTGTTTCCAACCTGCCATGTACACCTGTGCTTTACCTCTGGTATGTCAAAGATCTGTTTGACATGCAGGATGTTGATGATGTGTCATTGAATGTTTACCTCAGGTGAGTCAAAGATCTGTTTGACATGCAGAGTGTTCACGATGTGTCATTGAATGTTTACCTCTGGTGTGTCAAAGATCTGTTTGTAAATGCAGAATGTTGACGATGTGTCATTGAATGTTTACCTCTGGTATGTCAAAGATCTGTTTTGACATGCAGAATGTTGACGATGTGTCATTGAATGTTTACCTCTGGTGTGTCAAAGATCTGTTTG